>OY804604.1:14856232-15123347 GCA_963680895.1 Fragum sueziense | reverse complement strand
TCTTTTGCCTCAATGTTTTCTAAAGCCTTTTCCATTAATGGCATCAAAACCAGGTCTTGTTTGGGAAGCAGAGAGACAATTTTCAGGAACTCATTCTCATCATTTTGTGATATTGTCAACTGATTACTTGGAATTATTGGTAATGAGAATTTACCTATATCTCAAACTCACAGAAAATTGTTGGAGTATGTGTCACCAATATTTAACGCTCTCCCAAACGACCAAATTTCAGGGTTCTTCAATTTGAAAGCCGCTTTAAACGGCAAAATAGATGTTGATAACAATAAGATTTGCGTAAAAATGTTGCACAGAAAATATTGAGACAAAAGGAAAAATTGCTGGTTATCAGCAGTTTCTTCTTTCGTCTCAATGTTTTCTAAAGTCTTTTCTACTAGGGACGTCAAAACCAGGTCTTGTTTGGGAAAGGGTTAAGACATTTTGTCATAAATAAATCATTACAGTTGAACTTTGATATCGAAATTTCTTTACTAATTCCCAAATGACAACATTCAGACAGTTCTTATTTGAAAGTAGCTGCAGAAGACAATGTGGATTTTTATGAAGACACGTTTTGTGGACGATATTACACAGAAAATATTGAGACAAAAGACGAAAATGCTGATTTGTCAGCATTTTCTTCTTTTGCCTCAATTACGCCTTTTCTATTGATGGTGTCAAAGCCAGGGTTTTGCTTGGGAAATAAAAGACAATTTCCTGAAATACCTTTTCATCAGTTTTGATATCATCAACTGATTGCTTGGAAATAAGAACTTTCCTAACCCTAAAATAGTTTTACACTCTATAATTTGTTTGAAATTCATAAGACACTTTATCAGTGTATAAGAATTTTTCTAGATCCTGTCTCAAATAAAATATCAGAATACTTTTTGCCAAAGCCAGGGTAATCAAATCAAAGTTCTCCATGCACCATAAAATACCCAAAAGGTTGACTTCTTGACAGACATTTCATGTTTATAAAACTCGAGAAAAGATTGGATCTGTCTTATAATTTCCAAGCAGACTATATTTCCATAATTTGAGAGAAGATTTTCCTGAGAAACTCTTATATATTCAGAAATATGTAATCGAAGCAGACTTGCATGCTTAACCCTTGACATTTTGAGAGTAATCTTTATCTAAATTGAAATAAGATGAAAGGCATTCATTTCAACCATTTCCCAAACAATAGAATTTTCAGAACTTCTAAGTTTAACCCTTTGCCAAATGACACATTTTTGGTCCTTAATTATCTGAATTGTGAGCTGTTGCAGACAACAAAATGGATATTATTACAGACAGAATTTGTGAATAATATGGCACAGAAAACATGTTGCAAAAGGAGAAAATGCTGGTCACCAGCATTTTCTCCTTTTGCCTCAATGTTTCCCCAAACATATTCTATTACTGATGTCAAAACCAGGTCTTGTTTGGGAAAAGGGTTATTCTTTGCCATATGGAACATAGTCCTGTCCCAAATTGAAATAAGATGACATTCGAAGCACTACAATTTTGGGTATTTATGAATACTTTTTCCAAGAATAGTCAAAACAATTCTAGCTCAATAGGGACATTCATATATGGCATGGGCGGATCTACAGGGGGTTGGGGGGTCTGGACATCCCTGGAATTCAACAAGCCCCTATGAAATATATGGAGCAATCAAATTTTAACTTAAAACAACTAAAGAAAATTCAAATTTGTGGGTTTTCTTCCCATGGTTAGAGCTGTTAGATCTAACGTTCTCAATCACGACTAACATTCACTTATAAAATTAGCTATATTACACATGTATAGTTGTCATTTGGGCTTCAAACCTCCCCCCCCCCCTCGAAAAAGGGCTTGACCCCCACCCACCCTTTAACAAATTCTGGATCCGCCCTTGTATGGTGTAGACTAAGATTAGATAGCACAAATATGGAGGCTGATCTTTGTCTATGTTAACCCAGTACCAGACGACAAAATTTTAGACTCTTCCAATTTCAAAGGTGATGCAGACGACAATTTCAAGTATATGAAATTTTGAAAATATTTCCATTTTGGGCTAGAAAACATTGTGGTAAATGAAGAAATTGCTTGTCATAAGCAATTTCTTCATTTTCCACATTGTTTCCAACGGCTTTTTCTTGTGAAGGAGTCAAAAGTCGTCACTATGCAGTAATGGGAATCTGGGAAACATTTGACAAGCATCGAAAAATTCTGAGGTCTATATAATTTGAAAGATTATAATATTGATTGAAGAAGACAAGGCAAGTAATATTAGACCTTGTCATGCAAAAGTAAGTTATTATCTTTCTTTTCTACATTGTATACAATCATCAAAGCAATGAAATGCTTTTTAACCATTTCCAAAGCAGAAGCATGTTGTGCTGTTTGGCTTTGAAAGCTTCTGCAGAGGCCAAAATGGATGTTGATAAAGATAGGATATGTGTACATCATTTCACAGAAAACATTGAGGCAAATGGAGAAAATGCTGGTTATCAGCATTTTCTTCTTTGGTCTCAATGTTTTCCTAAGCTCTTTCTATTAGAGATATCAAGGCAAGGTCTTGTTTGGGGAAAGGGTTAATTAAGATTCCTGATATGGAAATTTGAATGAAAAAAAAAATCAAATTAATTCCCTTTATTTCATAAAGATAGACAAGACTTTAATAAAACTGTAGATATATAAAAACTAGAACTGTCGCAGAGCGGACAAATACCCCCCACTAGCGCCTTGTCACTGAAAAAGTGCTGTAGGTCAACCGGTTCTTGACTTAGAGTACGAAAATGGATTTTAAACAAAGTCCGATTGTGACCTTGACCTTTGACCTTCGTGACCCAAAAACAAAAGGGCACCTCCTTGGGTCATGGGCAACAACTGTGTAAAGTTCCATGATCCTAGGTCAACCGGTTCTTGACTTAGAGCACGGAAACGGATTTTAAACAAAGTCCGATTGTGACCTTGACCTTTGACCTTCGTGACCCAAAAACAATAGGGCACCTCCTTGGGTCATGGGCAACAACTGTGTAAAGTTTCATGATCCTAGGTCAACCGGTTCTTGACTTAGAGCACGGAAACGGATTTTAAACAAAGTCCGATTGTGACCTTGACCTTTGACCTTCGTGACCCAAAAACAATAGGGCACCTCCTTGGGTCATGGCCAACGACTGTGTAAAGTTTCATGATCCTAGGTCAACCGGTTCTTGACTTAGAGCACGGAAACAGATTTTAAACAAAGTCCGATTGTGACCTTGACCTTTGACCTTCGTGACCCAAAAACAATAGGGCACCTCCTTGGGTCATGGGCAACACCTGTGTAAAGTTTCATGATCCTAGGTCAACCGGTTCTTGACTTAGAGCACGGAAACGGATTTTAAACAAAGTCCGATTGTGACCTTGACCTTTGACCTTCGTGACCCTAAAACAATAGGGCACCTCCTTGGGTCATGGGCAACACCTGTGTAAAGTTTCATGATCCTAGGTCAACCAGTTCTTGACTTAGAGCACCGAAACGGATTTTAAACAAAGTCCGATTGTGACCTTGACCTTCGTGACCCTAAAACAATAGGGCACCTCCTTGGGTCATGGGCAACAACTGTGTAAAGTTTCATGATCCTAGGTCAACCGGTTCTTGACTTAGAGCACGGAAACGAAAAAGTCTACGGACGGACGGACGGATGGACGGACGGACGGACGGACGGACGGATGGACGGACGGACGGACGGACAGACAGACAGACATGGTGAAACCAATATACCCCCCTCTACTTCGTAGGTGGGGGGTATAACTATTATTTCTAGAAACCAGCATTTTCTCCCATTATATTGAGAGACATTGAGTCTGCTAAATACTTTTTGTGCTGATTGAGCAAAAAACCTATGTGTATCAACAACCTTTTAACCTTTTCCCAAACAAGACCTGGTTTTGACGTCCTTAATAGAAAAGGCTTAGGAAAACATTGAGACAAAAAAAGAAGAAACTGCTGATAACCAGCAGTTTCTCCTTTTGTCTCAATATTTTCTATGCCATATTTTACACAAATCCCGTCTTTAACAATATCCATTTTGTCATTTGTGGCAGTTTTAGAAGTGGATCACCCTAAAATTTTGCCGTTTAGGAAAGGGTTAATCATCTGCATCAGCTTTGAAATTGGTTTTGGAATTAGTTTTTTGTGAAAGGGTTCATTACCTCATGTAGTGGAAAGGCAGCAGAGTACACATTTTCCTCGATCAGTCTCTCAATACCAATTTCAGCTCGTTTTCGTTTCCCGTAGGCCGCGGTCGTCAGGATTTCCCAGACTACCCTGCTTCGTTGTGTCGTTGTAAAGTATGTGTCATGATTTTCGTTTCCCAAAAACCTGCAGGCAAGAAAAGTTTCAATTAATCCTTTCCCAAACAAGATCTGGTTTTGACATCCCTTATACAAAAGGCTTGAGAAAACTGAAACAAAAGAAGAAACTGCTGATGACCAGCAGTTTCTCCTTTTGTCTCAATATTTTCTGTGCCATATTTTACACAAATCCTATCTTTAATAACATCCGTTTTGTCATTTGTGGCAGTTTTTGAAGTAGATCACCCTAAAATTTTGTCGTTTGGGAAAGGGTTAAGGTTTACAACCCATCATTAACTACAACACATTTTGTGCATCTTCTGGCATCATCTGCGGCAACAGAAATTCTGTTGCCAAGTCCAGAGTGTGAGCCATAAATGTACAGGAAAACAGATCTTGAGGGAGACCCAAGCTGACATGGGATGAAGTTGTACGCAGAGACCGTGAGATCGTTGGACTAACAAACACCAACCCAAATGATCGCCAGACGTGGAGAAGTAGACTCCGATCTAGACTGGGCAGCCAGGCCCCATCCTACACTGAGGAATAATCGTAGGCCTGGATAATCAAAACCGGATGATGATGATGATAATGATGATGATGATGATGATGATGATGATGATGATGATGATGATGATGATGATGATGATGATGATGATGATGATGATGATGATGATGATGATGATGATGATGATGATGATGATGATGATGATGATGATGATGATGATGATGATGATGATGATGATGATGATGATGATGGATGACACCAGAAAATTGACGAGGGTGTCTCCCATTAATTTCAGTTGTCACAGATGACGCCTGAAGATGCACAAAGTGTTTGGTATCTAATGATGGGTTGTAATCCTTAAGTGATTAATAGCCAAAACTCCTGTAACATTTTCCCAAATGACAAAATCTTAGGGATGCCTTGAGGTTCAAAAGACTGCAGACAAAAATAATGGCTTATATCAAGTGTTGAAAATGTGTTTTATAACATAAAGTTTATTGAGGGGAAAGGGGGAATTGATGACTAGCAATAAGAATTTCTACTAGGGATGTCAAAACCAGACCTTGTTTGGGAAAGGGTTAATCAAAGATCTTTCATTGTGATCTATAATTCCTTATCATCAATTTACTGCTCAACTATTTCTATAAATATTTAATGAAATACTGAGAATTGGTGTTTGGAGAATGTACAAGTTTCTAATTACTTAGATTTCCTAACTCATTCCAAAACAAACAAAATTTGTACACAATATAGCACAGAAAATATTGAGACAAAAGGACAAGATGCTGGTTATCAGCATTTTCTTCTTTTGCCTCAGTATTTTCCAGAAGTCTTGTTTGGGAAAGTATTAAGGCTTATCTATGAAGTTAGGGCTTAATAATAAATATTAAATGACATTTTGGTGTTTTGAAAATGTACAAGTTTCTGATTACTTAGATTTCCTAACCAATTTCCCAAACAACAAAACTTGTAGGCATCATAGCACAGAAAGTATTATGACAAAAGGAGAAAATGCTGGCTATCAGCATGTACATCTTTTGTCTCAATCTTCTCCAAAACTGTTCTTATCGGGAACATTAAAACCTGGGCTTGTTTGCGGAAAAGTTAATCCTTACCTTTGAAATTTTGACTTTTTAAATGCACATGACTCTATGAAAGTAATATGGTTGATTGGGCATATCTTCATAGAATAAGTTAGGAATGTAGACAGCCTTCAAACGTCTATTTCTCTGGCTATCTGGGTTGTGTTAGATATAGCAAAGAAACTATTGAGGCAAAAGGAGAAAGTGCTGGTCGTTAGCATCTTCTTCTTTTGCCTCAGTATTTTCCAAAAGTCTTGCTTGGGAAAGGACTAAAGCTTAAAGTTAAAAAAAGTTTCTATTTAAAGTCTATTTTCACTTGCGTGTTCAACCGACTTTACACTTTAACCCACGATCACTGAGTCTCAAGTCGGCTGTTAACAGTCGGCGCCTTCGGCAGCCACAGCTCTTTGACTTTCAACTCTCCCGTGTACCCATTTATACACCTGGGTGAAGAGGAGCAATGTGGGGTAAGTTTTTTGCTCAGAAAAATTCCCGTGGCGCTGGCGGGATTTGAACCCAGGATCCCTCGATTCCCAAAGCCCGCGTCCTACCATTAGACCACGGCGCCCCACTTACCCCAAAGCTTACCTATGAAGCTTAGACTTTTTATAAACACAAGTATAAAAGCCATACGGTTGATTTGGAACATCTTCATGGAGTAAGTTTGGAATGTGAAAAGCATTTAAAAAGTCTGTCTTTCTGATTGCATTTGTGTTCAATATAGCACAAGAAATATATTGAGGCAAAAGGAGAAAATGCTCATTATTAGCATGTTCTTCTTTTGCCTGAATAATTTCCTAAAGTCTTGTTTGATAAAAGAGTTAGGTCTTACCTATGAAGTTAGGGCTTACCTATGAAGTTTTGACTTTTTAAAAGCACAAGTATAAAAGTCATAAGGTTGATTGGGCACATCTTCATGGAGTAAATTAGGAATGTGGACAGCCTTTAGAAGTCTGTCTGACCAGTTGGAAGCTGGATTCGGATGAGCCTGTGAAAAATATAAAAGTCAAAATTATCATTCATTTTTCAAGTAAAACCAGCATTTTGCTTTTCATGTCTTTTTTATTTGAAGGACAAAAATCATGTTTGTAAACTGGTTCACATTTTTTCATAATTGATCAAGCGTTATGAACAAGAACAGTCTGCTGGTCATATGTGCTGCTAAGAACAAGAAATATTCTAGTAGCATGTAGCTTGATAAAATTGTAGAAAGACACACACACATACACACAGTGATATAAATACAAAGATAGAGAGGATGGTTTCAGTGAAATTGTTTCACCAATATTACAGGGAGTCTTGCTCACATACACATAAGTCTTCAGCATGAAAATAACACGTGTCGCAGGGGGTGTGTAGCTTGATGAAATTGTAGATAGTCACACACATACAGACAGACAGACAGTTTCTATCAGTTTTACTATCACCTCTAACAAATATCTTCCGCATAAAAGATAGCTTTACGAAATTGTAGACCAACAAACAGCCAGGTAGACATAGGGATAGACAGACAGAAAGGAGACAGACAAAGTCTTAAGAGACACTCTGACAGATGGGTATATCAATATTAGCTACAGTAGAGCTCTCATTCACAAGTCTTCACCATTGAAACAATGAACAGCCAACCATGATTGTAGCTTGGTGAAATAGTAAATGTGCACATACAGACTGATAGACAGACAGAAAGATGGACAGACTGACAGAAAATAGACAGGTCTATTCTAGTGTTACCTGAAGTGGTGCTCACATACACAAGTCTTCAGCATAAAAACAACAAATATCCCACAGGGCATGTAGCTTGATGAAATTGTAGACAGACACATACACAGACAGACAGACAGACAGACAGAATGGTCACACAAGTTACATGTAGCAGTCACATAGGCAGGTACACATACAGATGGACAGACAGAAAGTTGGGTACATCAATTACCTGTAATGGAGCTCGCATACACAAATCTTCAGCATAAAACAACACACATCCCATGGGGCATGTAGCTTGATGAAATTGTAGACAAACAGACAGGCAGGTAGACATAAAGATAGACAGACAGAAAGAAAGACAGACATTTATACAAGATTTACCTGTAATGGAGCTCTCATACACAAATCTTCAGCATAAAAACAACACACATCCCATGGGGCGTGTAGCTTGATGAAATTGATTATCTTCTTCTCACTATGGACTCTCTCCTGAAAACAGATATGGGAATTGATACAAATAATCTCTTGATGATTTCATACGTGGCCGATTTGAAAAACGTTTGAAGCATAGCATGCAGAAGCATAGCATGCGGAAAACAGTTTGGAGCATCGCATGCTTTCATGAGGTACCATATTCGTTTGATAAAAGAGATATTTTAAAAATCAGCCGGAAACAAGCTGTGTTTGTGAAACACAAATGCCCCCAAAATGGTCAAGGTTAACTTTTTAGATAGACAGATGGACAAACAGACACAAGTTAAACAATAGGCCCCAATAGAAACATCTGGGGCATGAAAATGTTATTCATGACCAACCAAAATTTTGGTTGGTCATCAACAATATTTTTTGTCAGCTGATTTTTAAAAGATCTACATCATTTATGTAATCCCTGATGTTTTTCAACCTTCTCTGCTCAAGCAGATTATTGGTGTATGAGTCTGTAATATGGAGTTGAAGTTTCATTGTTGTTAACCCATTACCAAACGACAAAATTTTGGGGTATTCCAATTGAAAGAAGTTGTAGACAACATTTCAATATGATGAAATTTCGAGATTTTATAGCTTTTTGGGTAGGAAACATTGTGGGAAATGAAGAAATTGCTTGTCACAAGCAATTTCTTCATTTTCCACAATGTTTCCCCACAATGTTTCCTACCACAAGCAATTTCTTCATTTTCCACAATGTTTTCCAACACCATTATATTGTGGGGAGTCAAAAGGAGTCACTGTGTGGTTAGGTGATTTTTACCTTACCTAGGTAGCAGATACTATAATATCCATTTAAATTTTAAGTTTTCATTTCATAAAGCCTGTATCGAAATTGATGTTGTTATGTTATGCTTCAGAATGATTGTTTTAAACAAAACCAAACATAGTTTATGTCTAGCATAGCTTTCTCAGTGAATCCAGAAATAGTCTCCATAATTATAATTGATGGATGCAGTTTTGACTTCTCCATGTGAATTATTGAACCACACAATGTTTCCATAGACAAATTGCTTGGGGCTTCTTTTTCAAAACTAACCTTTTCCCAAACAAGACCTGGCCCTGGTTTCTCGAAAAAACTTAAGTAAATACTCATGAGTACATGCTCTCCAACATTGAAGGGTATTCGATTGAAGTTCACGTGGATTTCAAGATTTCGAGAAACCGGGGCCTGGTTTTGACGACCCTATTAGACAAGAGCCGTCAGAGACAGACAATGCTGGCCCTGGTTTCTCAAAAAAACTTAAGTAAATACTCATGAGTACATGCTCTCCAACATTGAAGGGTATTCGATTGAAGTTCACATGGATTTCAAGATTTCGAGAAACCGGGGCCTGGTTTTGACGACCCTATTAGACAAGAGCCGTCAGAGACGGACAATGCTCCCCGAATTAGGCATTGTCACAATAAATGTATGCTATGCAGAGCCAACATAAAGCTAACAAATGTTAAGCCCCCTTTTTGCATGACATAATTTTTATACCCAAATTTCGCAGGTTTATTGTCAAGGGCAACTGATTTACTACTCAAATATGAAATTTCATCAAGTTCTGACCATTAGACTAGGAGAAATTAGAGAAAACTGTATTTTACCTTAAGTCCCCTTTTCCCATGACGAGGCCTCAAATCCAAAAAACGGGAAAAGTACATCGGCATTATGTCATAGGGAGTTCACATGGTAAGTTTCATTTGATTTGGCCCAAGGGTTATGGAGAAATCACTTCGGACGGACGGACGGACGGAATGACGGACGGACAGGACGGACGGACGGACAGACAGACAAAGCGGCGGCTATATGCTCTCCCTTCGGGGAGCATAAAAATGCTGTGGAAAAACATTTAGTCAAAAGAGGAAAATGCTGATGACCAATATTTTCTACTTTTCCCTATATGCTTTCCATGCTATAATGCCAAATGAGCATCTTTTCTTGGACAATTTTGCAATTCTTTCCTATCTGGGGAATAGATCACAGTTCAAAGGATCAGTTTCACATTCGGTATTTTCTCCCCAAGATCAAGAAATAGATGTGGTAATTAAAATTGATAGATAGGAGCTGTGACTTCTCTGTGTGAATTATTGAACCAAACGCTCTGTAGACAAATTTACTATCGCAGCTTGTCACATGGCAAGGAATCATGCGACACAACAATTTCAGAAAATCGTCAATAATTTTGTCAATACTTGACGAATTTTAATTCGTTTTGAAGCAGAGAAGGTGTAAAATATATCAGGGATTAAATGAAAGTGGTAGATCTTTTGAAAATCGGCTGAAAAAAAAGTAATTGATGACCAACCAACCAAATTTTGGTTGGTCGTCAATAATGTTTTATCCGCTGACTATTCAAAGATCTTTCTCATTCAGCAAGTCTCGCATGTTTACTAGCCTTCACTTTCAAATCAGGCATTCACAAACAGAAATATTGAAAATAAATGAAAATATTTTGTCACTTGATTCCCAACCATGATTTGAGTGACCCTGCCATTACAATATGACAAATTTTAGAATGGCCATATTTATGAATATGTTTCTCTCATTGAATTGAAAAAAAAAAAGTGTTTAGTTCACAGACAGAAATTTCTCATAATTATCTCACTGAAACCAGAAATAGACTTGGTGATTAAAATTGATGAATGGAACTTGTGACTTTCTATGGGAAATTTGAACCACATACCGATTCCTGCAGATATGGGTGGAAAAACGCTCTCGCCGCGGCCATCGCTATATTTCAACCCAAATCCACCCAAAATACAATCTTGGCAATGCGTGAAATTAGGCAAAAAATGTGCGAGCTGTACTGTGTGTCTTGTATGTTGGACATAGTGGACACAATGTAAACATATTGATGTACATAATTGTATTTGCACTAGAAGAGTGGTTAACATTCTGGGAAAATTATTGACTTGTCTACTCTGGTTTCTGTCCATTAACCCATTCCCAAACAACAACATTTTAGGCCTTTCAAAACTCAAAAATGCTACAGACGACAATTCAAAGAGAATGAAACTTTACTTTTTTGGTCTATTGGGAAGGAAAACATTGTGGGAAATGATGAAATTGCTTGTCACAAGCAATTTCTTCATTTTCCACAATGTTTTCCAAAGCCATTATTTTGTAGGGAGTCAAAAACAGTCATTGTGTGGTAATGGGTTAATCCCTTCTACAATAACGCCTGGTTTTGATGATTCAATAGAAAAAGCCTTTGTAAAGCATTGAGGGAAAAGAAGGAAATGCTGATAATGTTGATGTGCAGCGTTTTCTTTTATCCAGCCATATTTTCTATGCTAATTATTGTACACAAATACAATCATTTTCGACATGCATTTGTGATCTGCAACAGCTTTTGACATAGACTACCCAAAAATTTTGCAGAATTGGAGAGAGAATTAACCCTTTCCCAAACAAGACCTGGTTTTGAGGTCCCTAATGGAAAAGGCATGGGAAAGCATTGAGGCAAATGAAGAAATTGCTGATAATCAGCAATTTCTCCTTTTGCCTTAATATTTTCTCTGCTATATTACATGCAATTCACGTCTTTATCAACAACCATTTTGTCGTCTGCAGCAGCTTTGAAATCGGAAACACCATAAAATTTTACAGTTTGTGAGAGAGTTACCGGTAATGTGAGCTTGTCTTGTATTTTGGACACTGTGGAAATACAATTTACTAATATCCGTGTTCATAATTGTATTTGCACAAGAATAGTGGAAAACATTCAGAGAAAAATTATTGACTCCTTTTCTCTGGTTTCTTTCTATCAATACTTTCCCAAAAAGTGACAGGCATGAATGATAGTTCTTAACAAGTCCAAAATTTGCATCTGAAGGACACCTGCTATACATCATATAAATGTCACTTTGTCTTGTATTTTGGGCACTGTGGAAATACTATTTACTAATATCCGTGTTCATAATTGTATTTGTATAAGAAGAGAGGGGAACATTCAGAGAAAAAATATTGACTCGTCTTCTCTGGTTTCTATTAATCCTTTCCGAAATAAATTCTTGTTTAGTCGCTCTACAAGAGAAGGCTTTGGAAAGCATTGAGGGAAAAGAAGAAAATGCTGATGCACAGCATTTTCTTCTTTTCCTTCAGTGCTTTCCATGCTTTAATGTTTAAATATCATGCCATCTTGTTGCATTGATATTTATGTTTCTGCACCTGTAAAATTCAAAAGGTCGAATATTCTGTAATTTTGGAGTGGGTTTATATCAGTATGTCTTGTATTTTGGACACTGTGGAAACACTATTTACTAATATCCGTGTTCATAATTGTATTTGTACAAGAAGAGCCCGAAACATTCAAAGAAAAATTATTGACCATCCTCTCTGGTTTCTCTCAATGAAATGATCTCCCAAGGGAGTAATTTGACAACCTAATGCCATGTTTTTGACAAGAGTTTTGTGAAGCACCTCAATTATAGTCAAAAAGGCTTGTAAAGGGCATTAATCCATGGGCAGTATAATCTAATCTGATTAAAACTGCAGGAGTTGAGCATACTAGAATATGCTGATGGACAGACAGACAGACACACAGACATATGGGGCTAAGACATATTAGTGTTGAGGCTAAAATAAAAACAAGATGTGTTTGTGAAACACAAATGCCCCCCAAAAATAGCCATTTTTCTAAAATGTTCAGTTTTAGTGGAGTAAAGGGTTATCAAGGGTTAACAAATGACCTTGAGGAAGGTCAAATTGCATGGATCAGATAGATATCATTAATAGGAAGTTGCATACCAAATTTGAGCTTTGTATGTCAAATACTTTTGGAGAAAAGGCAAAATGTTAAGTTTTCAGACAGACAGACGGACTGACAGAAGGACAGACAGACACGAGTAAAACAACATGCCCTTGATCTCTCGATATGGAGGCATAAAAAATTCATACCTCTTCCATTTCCAGTCCAGCTTTACGGAGACTCTCCAGAAATTTGTATCGTTTGTGATCAACGGAACCTTTAGCTGTCTCGATAGGCTTCGGCTTCTCTGCATCTTCCTCATATACCAGAATGAAATCTGAAACAATGTATTTAAAATTTAATATTATTGGTTTAAATTGGTCATACAGTTTAACCCTTTCCCACACAAGACCTGGTTTTGACGTCCCTATTACAAAAGGCTTGGGAAACCATTGAGACAAAAGAAGAAACTGCTGATAATCAGCAGTTTCTCCTTTTGTCTCAATATTTTCTTTTTCATATTTTACACGTATTCTATCTTTAATAACATCCATTTTTACATTTGTGGCAGCTTTTGAAGTTGATCACCCTAAAATTTTGTTGTTTGGGAAAGGATTAATAGATTAATAGATTGGTTATTGTTCAAGGACCCTTTCGCTGTCTCGATAGGCTTAGGCTTTTCTGCATCTTCTTCATATAGACTACCAAAACGAAATCTGAAATGATACAAAAATGTTCAAGATCCATGTACAAGTGTTCAAGTGATCAAGATCCACATTGTTCTCTTATAGCCTCTTTATGACTTGTGGCAACTTTGAGAGAGCATCATGGGTCATGATCAGACTGTTTATCTGCACACCCCGCCACAAAAGAAGCAGAGACTGCAGGTGGATGTGGAAACATGGATTCTCAAATGCCCCATTTCTGTTCCCAGATACCTGCTCGAACTTCAAATAACATCAACAATTTCATCAACTGATCAACTGAACTGGCGAGGTAGTAGCAAAACAATCCAATAACTTTAAGGACTACATTTTTCGAAATTATCGTAGACAAAAATATCTGTTATGTCCCGGAAAGAAAGACAAACTTGATTGTCAATATCATAACTTAGCAATGTATGTGATGAATGGATCCTTTTAGCTGTCTTGATAGGCAATGGTATTTCTGTCTCTTTTTCTACAAATAAAATGTTCCTTCAATATTCTCCCACAGCTTTCCAATGCTGCCACTTTGAAACATCAAAACCTGGAAATGCTTAACCCTTACCCAAACAATACCTGGTTTTGAAGTCACAAATATAACAGGCTTGAGAAAACATTGAGGCAAAAGAAGAAAATGCTAAGGCCAAATAAAAAGAAAATGCTAAGGCCAAATAAAAAAATAGGTGTGGTTCAGGTTACCCATTAACCGTCCCTAGCGAATTGGGGCCGACCCTAATTTTTTTATTGCCCTCAAAGGAAAAAATACCAAAACCAACAACAATGGCAAGAAAAAAAGGAAACAAAATCCAAATAAAATAAAATAAAACAAGAGGACCATGATGGTCCTATATCGCTCCCCTGAACTAAAATGATATGAGCAACACTTATGTTCAATTCAATATATATTTATGACTTTAAGACTGAATATGAACTTATGTTCAATAACGTTGTGAAAATCAAACTAATCCGAGCTCGTATGGTGCCCAACATTGTTTTTTTTTTTAAATAACTGTAGATTCTAGAGTGTAAACAAGGTCGAAAACAGCCAAAAATGGCAATTCTAACAAATTAAGGGGCACATAACTCTGGTTTTTCTGGTCACATCAGACAGAAAATCAATCTCATTTGAGATCTTATATTCTCCAACATTGTGTCCAAGATTTGTCTTCATTGATTAATAATTGTAGATTCTAGAGTGTAAACAAGGTCGAAAACAGCCGAAAATGGCAATTTTATCAAATTCAAGGGCACATAACTCTCGTCTTTCTGGTCAAATCAGACTGAAAATCAAACTTATCCGAGATCTTATGGTCTCCAACATTGTGTCCAAGATTTGTCTTGATTGGTCAATAATTGTAGATTCTAGAGTGTAAACAAGGTTGAAAACAGTCAAAAACTGCAATTTTATCAAATTCAAGGGCACTTAAATCTTGACTTTCTGATCACATCAGACTGAAAATCAAAGTCATACAAGATCTTATGCTCCCCAACATTGTGTCCAAGCTTTGTCTTGATTTATTAATAATTGTAGATTCTAGAGTGTAAACAAGGTCGAAAACAGCCAAAAATAGCAATTTTGCCCAATTCAAGGGCACATAACTCTCATCTTTCTGGTCAGAGCAGACTGAAAATCAAACTCATCCGAGATCTTATGGTCTCCAACATAATGTCCAAGTTTTGTCTTGATTGATCAATAATTGTAGATACTAGAGTGTAAACAAACTTAAAAACAGCATTTTTTGACATTCAAGGGCAGATAACTCAGCACTTTCTGGTCCGATCAGGCCCATAATCGAACTTGTCCGAGAACTTATGATCCTACTTGTTTTGGCCAAGTTTGATCAAGATTGCCTAACTTTTGTGGATGCTAGAGTGTAAACACCCCAAATGTTGACAGACGGACGGACGGACGCCGGACAAAAAGTGACCACAATAACTCACCTCGAGCACTTCGTGCTCAGGTGAGCTGAAAAAAGATAGCCGACCGACCTACCCTAATTTTTTTCAACATATAACCTGAACCACACATATTTTTTATTTGGCCTGATCATCAGCATTTTCTCCTTTTGTCTCAATATTTTCTACGCTATATTGTAGACAAACCTTATTTTGATTTACATCCATTTGGTGTCTGCAGCAGCTTTCAATTTGGAATAGCCTGAATTTTCGCCATTTGGAAATGGGTAATTCCAAAGTTTTCATTTAATACAATATCATCAGACTGTCTGAGTAGAACTATAATGCATTTTCTATAGTCCATGAAAATATCCCTACAGAACATTTGGAAGTTTATAAAATGATGATTTAGTTTTAATTATCTAACTTATCTTATGTGTCTGAATATCTAAGCTAGACTTTATAACTTTCATGGGGCATCAAAAGGCAGGGTCACTGTTTAGGAATGGGTTTCACTTATTAAACTGTCATCTAAGACTGTCTGAGTAGCACTATGATGCCTTTTCTAGTCTATGATGATATCCCTGAAGAACATATGAAAGTTAATAAAATGATGATTCAGTTATCTTATGTGTCTAGAAATGTGAGACCTAGACTTGATTACTTCAGTGATCCAATCAAATTGAATGGAGTTTCATGCTTGTCCCTTGTTCCATTCAACAGCCAATGACATTCTGGTACTGGTAATGACTAGCCCTTCTCCTTCTGTTGCCTGCTGATTATTTCATTTTCATATAGAAATTCTGTTAAAAATGAGTAATTACAGGATAGCAACCCCTCCCGCTTTTGTATGCTCACCCCCCCCCCCCTCCCTCAGAGAAATCCTGGATCCACCGCAGGTTTTGTGTCCCAATCAACTGCTAAGACAATATGGAGAAGAAGTCCAAAAGAATGGAGTGATGGAATACTCTGATGGATATTTGGAAGCTAATAAAATGATGATTTAGTTATCTTATGTGTCTAGAAATCTGAGATTTACTGGATTACTTTGGTTACTCAATCAAAATAAATGGCTTTTCTCACTTGTCCATTGTCCCCCTCAACAGCCAATGGCATCGTTTTATGACACATTTAAAGATTGGTTTAACATAGTTTTTTTGTCCTAATTAACTACTATGGCAATATGGAGAAGGGACTTCAAACCTAGTCCATAAGACTAGAACAATAAAAATTCCCTGATGGATATTTGGAAGTTAATAAAATGATGATTTAGTTATCTTATGTGTCTGGAAATGTGAGATTGAATGGATTACTTTGGTGATCCAATCAAATGTAAATGGAGTTTTATGCATGTCCCTTGTCCCACTCAACAGCAAGTGAAGCCGTTTTATGACAAATCCAAAGATTAACCCTTTCCCAAACGGCAAAATTCTTAGGTGACTCACTACAAAAACTGCCACAAATGACATTATGGATCGAGCTTTTTAAAGATAGAATTTGTGTAAAATATGGCATAGAAAATATTGAGGCAAAAGGAGAAACTGCTGGTTATCAGCAGTTTCTTCTTTTGTTTCAATTTTTTCCCAAACTATTTCTATTAGGGACGTCAGAACCAGGTCTTGTTTGGGAAAGGGTTAATTGAACATAGTTTTGTGTCCCAATCAACAGCTATGGCCATATGTAGATGGGACTTTGCCAGTCTTGAAGTTCAAAAGACTGGAGATGAAGAATACTCAATACTCTGATGGATATTTTGAAGCTAATACTAGATGCCGAAGGGCAACATGTCGAGCCCGCTCATTTTGAAGAAAGAAGACCATACCTATGTCTACAGCTGTCATTACAATGGCGTTGTAAAAGTGGGGACAAAATAAGTTGGAATGATGGGGATCATGGTGAGACAGTTTATTGTTCACAAAATATTACATGTCTATGTATTTATAACGAGATACCAGAATGGATTAATTTGAGTATACATATGTGACCCGTCACGCTAAAAGGGACCTTATGCTAAGTCCATAGACCCGTCACGCTAAAAGGGACCTTATGCTAAGTCCATAAAACCAAATTACATTTGACCTCAAAGTTTGACCTTGACCTTTGAGCTTGGAATCTGGTTCTTGCACGCGACACTCCGCCTTACTGAGCTTGACATTTGTGCCAAGTTAAGGAATGGCCCGGACAAGCAAAAATCAACTCATTTTTTACATTTGACCTCAAAGTTTGACCTTGACCTTTCATCTTGGAATCTGGTTCTTGCACGCGACACTCCATCTTACTGAGCTTGACATTTGTGCCAAGTTATTTCTGAATCCCTCCATCCATGGTGAAGTTATGGCCCGGACAAGCAAAAATCATCTCATTTTTGATATTTGACCTCCAAGTTTGACCTTGACCTTTGAGCTTGGAATCTGGTTTTTGCACGCGACACTCCGCCTTACTGAGCTTGACATTTGTGCCAAGTTATTTCTGAATCCCTCCATCCATGGTGAAGTTATGACCCGGACAAGCAAAAATCATCTCATTTTTGACATTTGACCTCCAAGTTTGACCTTGACCTTTGAGCTTGGAATCTGGTTCTTGCACGCGACACTCTGCCTTACTGAGCTTGACATTTGTGCCAAGTTATTTCTGAATCCCTCCATCCATGGTGAAGTTATGGCCCGGACAAGCAAAAATCATCTCATTTTTGACATTTGACCTCCAAGTTTGACCTTGACCTTTGAGCTTGGAATCTGGTTCTTGCACGCGACACTCCGCCTTACTGAGCTTGACATTTGTGCCAAGTTATTTCTGAATCCCTCCATCCATGGTGAAGTTATGGCCCGGACAAGCAAAAATCTTCTCATTTTTGACATTTGACCTCCAAGTTTGACCTTGACCTTTGAGCTTGGAATCTGGTTCTTGCACGCGACACTCCGCCTTACTGAGCTTGACATTTGTGCCAAGTTATTTCTGAATCCCTCCATCCATGGTGAAGTTATGGCCCGGACAAGCTCCATCCGGACGGACGCACGCACTAACGCACGCACTAACGCACTAACGCACATACACCGAACCGCCATTGTGACAACTATGTCGAGCTCACCGCAAGCGGGCTCGACAAAAATGATAATTTAGTTATCTTACGTGTCTGGAAATGTGAGATTGAATGCAATGGATTACTTTCTCCTTTTTCTAGAGACATTAACCCTTTCCCAATGACACTGTTTTATGACAATTCTAAAGATTCCTTGAACATAAGTTCATGGCAACATGGAGATGGGACTTCAGACTTTAAGTTCAAAAGAAAGAATACCCTGATGGATATTTGGAAGTTAATAAAATGATGATTTAGTTATCTTATGTGTCTGGCAACCTGAGATTGAATGGATTACTGTCTCCTATTTCTAGAGACATTAACCCTTTTCCAAAAATGAAGCGGTTTTGCATCTATATAACTTATTACCAGACGGCAAAATTTTGAACTGTTCCAATTTGAAAGGTGTTGCAGATGACAATTTCATGTTGATAAAATTTTAAAGATCTTTGCATTTTGGGTTAGGAAATATTGTGGAAAATGTAGAAATTGCTTGTTACAAGCAATTTCTTCATTTTTTCACAATGTTTTCCCAAGCCTTTTCTTGTAAGGGAGTCAAAAGGCATCACTGTGCAGTAATTGGATAAGAAAATGTTTGGGAAAACATTGAGGCAAAAAAAGAAATCGCCGCCAACAGTTTCCAAAAAGGCAATATTACAGTGTAGTCCAATTCAAGATCTGCTGCAGATGATGAAGACATAATTTCTGTACAATATAGCCAAAAAATATTGAGGCAAGAGAAGAAAATGGTATCAACAGCATTTTCTTTTTTGATTTAATATTTTCATGCCTTTTTCATTTGGTCCGTCAAAATTAGGTCATGTTCAGAAAATACTTTTAACCGAATCTTTATCAGTCTAAAATATTTTTGTAAGTTATAATTTTATTATGGAAGATATGCAATAACATTTAATATGTATCCTATAGCAAAATTTATGAATTAAACATGAAATCTAACCCAAGCAGTCAATAATTTACCAGGTAAGACAAATTTATCTTATCAATGTTTTTCTTTGCATATTTTATGCATTGACTAGGTCATGATAATGTAGACGATTCAAATGTCTACCGCAACATAAATTTTTAGTATAACCCTTGAAAGCTAATCATATTTTGCAATTTGAATATCAATCTTATCTGTAACACTTTAACCCTTTACCAAACAGTGACGCCTTTTGACATCCCAAAAGATAAAGGCTTTGGAAAACATTGTGGAAAATAAAGAAATTGCTTGTGACAAGCAATTTCTTCATTTCCCGCAATGTTTTCTATCCAAAAAGACCAAAAATTTCATTGGAATGAAATTGTCGTCTTGAACATCTTTGAATTTGGATCAGTCTGAAATAATGCCGTCTGGTAATGGGTTATATCTAAGACAAGCTTTTTGTGTTATAAAATAGAAATGTATTACAATAAAGGGACAGATGGACGGACATGCACACAGACACAGAGAGAGTTGTATAAAGATTTTGTTGCCTGGCAGAGGGATGGGGAACAAATCTATAATTCCTGCGACAAGTCAGTCATTTGGAACAGACAGCCCATTAATTGGTTGTTAATTCATTAGCTCTAGTGTCAACATACGGAAATCAATTATTGCTTGAACGTTTAATCCCATCATACTTCTGGTGGAATCTTGTGCAATAATCTAACTATTTCTATACATGGTCTGAAAATGAAGGGATCACTTTTGTGCATATGATGTGCCAAACGTAGATCAGTGTATGCCAATGTAGATAGGGTTTTATCATAATTGTCCAACTTTATGTCACCAATGGCAGATCAAGAGGGGTGGGGGGGTTCAAACGAACCCCTCTCTGTAGCCTGATCATTTCATTTTCATAGAGAAATTCGGTCAAAATACTATGAAAACAACCTAAACCTTTGATGTCCAACGGCAAATTTTTCATTGTTCATTTGGAACAGACAGCACTAATTGCTGTCAACTCAAAAGTTCTAGTGTCAATATGAGGAAATCAATTATTGCTTTTACCTTTAACCCTTTCCCAAATGTCAAAATTTTAGGTTTGTACATTTTGAAAGATGCTGTAGAGTCAAAGGGAGTGTTTTTGATTTGTGTATGGCATAGGGTTTTTTTCAAGCTTTATTTGTCTTGCTTTTCAAACAGGCCTGTTTCCCCAAACCAAAATGAAAGCTTGCAGCAAAAGCCAGCTTGACAGAAACTAGATGCCGAAGGGCAACATGTCGAGCCCGCTCATTTTGAAGAAAGAAGACCATACCTATGTCTACAGCTGTCATTACAATGGCGTTGTAAAAGTGGGGACAAAATAAGTTGGAATGATGGGGATCATGGTGAGACAGTTTATTGTTCACAAAATATTACATGTCTATGTATTTATAACGAGATACCAGAATGGATTAATTTGAGTATACATATGTGACCCGTCACGCTAAAAGGGACCTTATGCTAAGTCCATAAAACCAAATTCCGAGAAATATACCAGACCAAGCAGAAGTCCATCCGATGTCGTATTTGGAAAACGAAAATATTGTAAGGTAGAGAAAACATTCTAGATTCAGAAAATACTTAAACGTGAAAAGTTTCGTCCCTAGTCAGGCTGCGCGGACTGCGCAGACGGACTAGGGTCGATACTTTTCACAAATCCGATAAGGTCCCTTTTAGCGCGACGGGTCACATATAAGGAAAATAAGCCATGCCCCCTGGCACCCATTTTTTGTACGGATCGGAATAATTTGAACATTCTGAGAAGTACGAAAATTAGCTGCACGTAGCTGTACGTGGCCATGTTTTTTACGGATTGAGATAATTTGAACAATCTTGGTAGAGGGCCATCCAAAGAATATTTGTGCCAAATTAGTTTGAAATCTGGGCTGTAGTTTTGGAGGAGATGAATTTCAAAGTTTGACTATATACATAAAAAATCAACTCATTTTTTACATTTGACCTCAAAGTTTGACCTTGACCTTTCATCTTGGAATCTGGTTCTTGCACGCGACACTCCATCTTACTGAGCTTGACATTTGTGCCAAGTTATTTCTGAATCCCTCCATCCATGGTGAAGTTATGGCCCGGACAAGCAAAAATCATCTCATTTTTGACATTTGACCTCCAAGTTTGACCTTGACCTTTGAGCTTGGAATCTGGTTTTTGCACGCGACACTCCGCCTTACTGAGCTTGACATTTGTGCCAAGTTATTTCTGAATCCCTCCATCCATGGTGAAGTTATGGCCCGGACAAGCAAAAATCATCTCATTTTTGACATTTGACCTCCAAGTTTGACCTTGACCTTTGAGCTTGGAATCTGGTTCTTGCACGCGACACTCTGCCTTACTGAGCTTGACATTTGTGCCAAGTTATTTCTGAATCCCTCCATCCATGGTGAAGTTATGGCCCGGACAAGCAAAAATCATCTCATTTTTGACATTTGACCTCCAAGTTTGACCTTGACCTTTGAGCTTGGAATCTGGTTCTTGCACGCGACACTCTGCCTTACTGAGCTTGACATTTGTGCCAAGTTATTTCTGAATCCCTCCATCCATGGTGAAGTTATGGCCCGGACAAGCAAAAATCTTCTCATTTTTGACATTTGACCTCCAAGTTTGACCTTGACCTTTGAGCTTGGAATCTGGTTCTTGCACGCGACACTCCGCCTTACTGAGCTTGACATTTGTGCCAAGTTATTTCTGAATCCCTCCATCCATGGTGAAGTTATGGCCCGGACAAGCAAAAATCATCTCATTTTTGACATTTGACCTCCAAGTTTGACCTTGACCTTTGAGCTTGGAATCTGGTTTTTGCACGCGACACTCTGCCTTACTGAGCTTGACATTTGTGCCAAGTTATTTCTGAATCCCTCCATCCATGGTGAAGTTATGGCCCGGACAAGCAAAAATCATCTCATTTTTGACATTTGACCTCCAAGTTTGACCTTGACCTTTGAGCTTGGAATCTGGTTCTTGCACGCGACACTCTGCCTTACTGAGCTTGACATTTGTGCCAAGTTATTTCTGAATCCCTCCATCCATGGTGAAGTTATGGCCCGGACAAGCAAAAATCTTCTCATTTTTGACATTTGACCTCCAAGTTTGACCTTGACCTTTGAGCTTGGAATCTGGTTCTTGCACGCGACACTCCGCCTTACTGAGCTTGACATTTGTGCCAAGTTATTTCTGAATCCCTCCATCCATGGTGAAGTTATGGCCCGGACAAGCTCCATCCGGACGGACGCACGCACTAACGCACGCACGCACTAACGCACTAACGCACTAACGCACATACACCGAACCGCCATTGTGACAACTATGTCGAGCTCACCGCAAGCGGGCTCGACAAAAACTATTGATGCAATTTAGCACAAGCTTGCAATTGAAAGGCTCCCACAAGGTTGTGCAATTTCATGCAGATTTTCAATGTTTTCAAGACGAATGTCCTAATATTAAAGGGGGAATGGCACTTAAAATCATGCAAATTTTCCGAGAACTTCGTACAAAATAAATATGTATTATGAAAATATGGCCTTTAAATTGCATCTATGCCAAATCTTAGCTTTCTATCTTGTGTATTGGCTAGGATGTCGACGGATTTAAAACCCCATATGTTCCATTATCACTGGTGGTGAACTCGGACAAAGCGAGGAACATTTTTCATGAACACAAGGTACAGATACTTCATGTTTAAATGCGCGTTTAAAAACCAGTTTTACTAGTTTGAGCATGTACACAACGATTTGCACATGTTTATCCGCCCAAAACAATATGGACGAATCGGAGAGACACTTAGAGGCTATTGTCAGTTTTGTTATTTTATTTCTCTAACTGATTCTGAAGTTGGTATTACAATTCTTGGAGTAGAAGTTTTTTTCCGATGTGAAAATCGTAGTTAACGTTTTTTGAAGGGGACTTGTACGGTTTATTTATGATACCGTGAACATTTTCAATGGCTGTTCGAATTGCAATGACTTTTGTCCTAACAATAGAATGGGTTTTCGGTTAGATATGGATAAATCGTAGGTGTTGTTATAAAATCCCATAACTGCAGCTTCAATAAAGTTGAGTTTGTGACGTTTTAGATTTACGCCGACGAAGCACTAGTGTTTGTCCGAAAAAACGTCACTAGGTCTATATATACCGTAGTAGATAAAATTTATTCTTTTTCAAAGACGAATTAATGGTATACAATAATCATTTCCAAAACAATAGGCCTATCTGGTATTGCAGCCCCCAATTAGAAGGCTTTCAGTAATGACCACCATATAGATATAGTGCTTCGTTTGCCCGTCCGTCCGTTTTTCTACCCGTCCGCCAATTTGTCTAGCTGACTGCTCTAGATGTCAAAATACATTGATTTTATATGTTGAGAAGTTAAAATGTGTGTACTAATTAAGAAAATATGAAAGAGAAATATTAAGAAAAAAGGAGCCAAATTATTTTCAGTATAGATCTATTCTTCTTTTGATTCAATGTTTGCTATACGCACTTCAACGTCAATTACACAAAACGTGGGAACGACGTCGTATTGTTTGGCGGCGATGTTATAAAGTCATGAAAACAGATCATGAGCGTAAACTTTTGTTTCAGGAGAAATGTAGTGAGACGTCTTTTTTTAACATTTTATCTTTAAGAAATCTAAAATATTGAAACAAATGGGTGTAATTATAGTAGCACAAATATACTCCCCGTCATAAGAAAGTAGCCACTTGTCTAATGCAAATGGTCGCCAATTTTAGGATTATTCATAAATGTACCGAAATTAATACAAGATATTGAAGCATGGCAAGTAAATCGAAAACAGTCGAATTACCCCATTAATTAGACTGTTTTCGATTTACTTGCCATGCTACAATTTTGAGACGATTCCAACACATCCAACGTCTACACGTGACGTCATTCCGACAAGACAACCATTATCCGAACGACTACCTGTGAAATCGACAGAAAAGGGCAAACGTTACAGATAGGCTAGATTGCTTCCTGAGTTGAGTTCTATCAGCAGTAGAGGCTGATTAACGGATTAGACCACCCGTTTCAGACGTCTTGCGATACCCATAGTCTTGCTACAATGTTATTGACAACATTACCTTCAGTGGGTTAGACATCATCTATTGTTTTCTAAGGACAATTGCATAGCATGTATTAATACCAACGGTGTTCACACTCGAAAATGTCTTGTAAAAGCAAATCTTATTTCAGGAATTGTTACGGTAATAACAAGTATAGTAATACATTGACAATAAATTGAAAGTAAATGATTAAATGTGCATTTGTAAAATTTTATTCATGTACCGTATGCAGTCAAGGTGTTAATTGAAAAGGAAATGCACACAGTTAACTTTTCCCGTTAGTATACTTTAGAATGCATGCCCGTAGAAAGCAATTCCATATGGGCCCTGTCTGGGCCAGTGTCTAATATTTGGGGGGGGGGGGGGGGGGGGGGGGGGGCTAAATTAGATTTGCCATAAGTTTTAAATGTGAAATGATGAAAATTCGGCATTTTTGCCAACTATGGGGGGGGGGGGGGGGGCGGCTCCAGAGTCCCTGTTCGTACGGGCCTGGGATGTGTGAAACAGTGGATCCTCCTTAGAATAAATGGTGATAATGGTAATGACAAACATTACAATATAGTTCTGGAAACGTTCATTTAGGCTTTTGCGACCAACATGGATCCAGATCAGACTTTGCATGTGCACTGTCTGATCAAGATCCATCTTGTTCTCATTTAATAGCTTATTCTCCACCTGTACCAAATTTAAGAAGGCATAACGAAAATCTTACCGGTGAAACTCCAAGGTAACGATAAAAATGATGATTATTATTATTATGATGATGATGATGATGATGATGATGATGATGATGATGTCATCTAATTGTCATCACCTGTCAGTAATTTATCTGAAAGGGGAGTTAGGCAGTACAAATTGATATATATTGAAACAAGTACCTGGTGCTCGAATTTGATGCCGGAAATCTATGGTTAGATGCTCAAATCAGTGCGATATTACCGAATAAATGTTTAAATGTGCCGTTAAGTCCAGTGCAATCGATTAATTTATCAAACATGTGGTCATAAAACACCGTAGCTGGAAAAGATAACATCGCAAACATGCTGTAACGTTGTCACGAAGAAACCGCACAATGATTTTCAATGACATGACACCAAAAACTGCCATTTACAGCCTTTATTTGTACATTTATATGTCTTTTTTGTTTACTTGCGATGCAAGTTGATAAACATAAACAGTGATATCGTACCATTTCGTTCGGGCGATTAAGATCAACCCACATGATCTCAATATGCGCTTTGTGCACTTGCAATCAGTTTATAACATTCGGAAATAATGATCGATAAAACTGATATTTTCGTGCGTATTATAAATCATATCTACATGCCTTAGTAACTTCCATTTGAGTGCATCCTTTAAAAAAAGACGGAAAGAGAAGTAAAACAAAATACCACGTGTATTGTTTACAAAAATCCGGATGTGACATGAAGTATCTGTACCTTGTGTTCATGAAAAATGTTCCTCGCTTTGTCCGAGTTCACCACCAGTGATTATTGTAAATATTATCCCCGGGACAACAAATCATGGGGTTTTAAATCCGTCGACATCTAAGCCAAAACACAAGGTAGAAAGCTAAGATTTGGCATATATGCAATTTAAAGACCATATTTTAATAATATATATTTATTTTTTTGTTTGAAGTTCTCGGAAAATTTGCAAGATGTTAAGTGTTATTCTGCCTTTAACTAACACCAGAGCATAGTCTATCAAAACTTGGTTTAATGATTCTAAATGACCTATTGGTATTGATATTGATACTAATAGAAAGGTATCTCCACCAACAAAATAAATATATACAGTGATATATAGCTGGGAGTTAAAAATCTTCACTAATGATATTGATTCTATAATCCTATATCGTAAAATATTCCCAATAAAGTTTCATCTCATGTACTCTCCATTGCCGAGGTCTATTGATTAAACCATCAAATATGACCTCTGCAGTTTTCGGTACGCCAACAGCCTATTTGGTCGTCATAATCTAATTATAGCACACCATTTGAATTGTCGAATCAAAATCATTCAGTTCTATCTTGCATGATCATTACGTATACATCACGTCGCTTCTATTTTTGCCTGAAGCCGGTAACATTTGAATTAACGAATCAGAATCATTCAATTTTATCTTGCATGATCATTACGCATACATTACGTCGCTTCTATTTTTGGCTGAAGCCGGTAATTTGAAGCGTCAGCCAATGAAAGTTTGTATCAGCTTTTTAAATTGTTTTGTTGTGTATCGCCAAAGATTGGATACTGAAATCCGGCCAAGGCCCCGAGATTAGACGTGAAATGACCCCGCGAGAACAGAGCTCATTCTATCGAAATGGAATGTAGAGATAATGTGCTCTGTTCATAAGAGAGTACATCTCATGGGACTTTTATCTTCCAGTATTGCCTTTGCCAATGAAATACTTTGTTTCTCATAGGACAACATAATAGTAAAGATTTTGTAAAATATGTGCCATAATATCGTAATCAAAGCTTAAAAAATCTTCACTAATGATATCGATTCTATAATCCTATATCATAAAATATTCCCAATATTTCATCTCACCGGATTTTATCTACCAGCATTGCCTTTGCCAATGAAATACTCTGTTTCTCATACAAAAGCAATCGTAAAAATTTTGTAAATATGTGCCATATAGTCTAATAATATCACAATCAAAGCTAAAAAATCTCCTCTAATTGTATTGATTCTATAATCCTATATCGTAAAATATTCCAAATAAAACATCATCTCGTGGGACTTTATCTACTAGATTTATGGAGCCTATTGCCCCTAATGATAAAACAATGCCCGGGAAAATAACTAGAGAATTGGGTGTTTGGGCCAGATTTCTAGTGCCACTCAAAAAATACTCCCTAATTTTGTTTAAGGACAGATCCTCCAGTTGTTACTGCGCAACTTACTGCGCATACCCTAAATAACGAAATAAAGCTGTTTCAATAATTGGCCTTTTTCAGCAAATGTATTTTTTATATTTAGTAAATGTTTGGTTGACAAATGACAATTCCTTTGTCGGTTATTTCAATTTTCTCTGTTTGGTCAATTAAAGTGTAATAGTACTCGGATGGTACATTTTGCTTTTTGTTACGCGTTCAACATGTGGCGTTAGCGATATGAAACGGAGCAACAAAAGCAAAATGGTGTCTTTATGAGATAGTCCGCTTCAGATGGACACAAAAGACGACACTTTTTATTATCTAAAACTGGTAATAAGGAAGAAAATGGATAAAAGTAGTTAAACAATTTCGGACAAAGCTGCAAAAAATAAACCATATATTACTTATAACTAAGAAAAACGCTTGGTTTGATATATTTTTCTTTTTTTGTTTTTGTAGGTATGACCAAGCGCTATGTCTATACCAAAAAAGAAAAAAATCTTACCGCTGGAATATTTTTTATTATCAGAAACGTTGCGAAATAAGAGCAATTTCAGCTACTTTTGAAAGAATGTTTTCCTAAAAATTTCAAAATCATCACTACATTTTACCAAATTGATACTCATTTAGACAGAATAAAACATATCGAACACAATAAAGACTACTTTATGTAATCCTAGTCATTTCAAACACATTTTTGTGGGTATTAAAGTGACACCTCATTTTTGCAATTTTAGACAAGAGTAGTCTCCCTTGAAATCCAATAACTTTTTAATTCGCTTGGTGACCTATAGTTTTTAAGTCATTTTTTTACTTCTCATATATTTAAATATCAGTGCAGAAAAAATAAAAAAAATCTTACCGTAGGAAATAAATGGAGGATCTGTCCTTAAGGCACACATTTGTTAATGTCTCAAACTGAACTTAAAGGGGGACCTGCTAGGCTGTCGAAAATGCAAATGGCACAAAAATTACAAACCAGATATAACATATGAAATTACCAACCTGAAGGGGTAGATCATTTATGTCCATTGTTAGCACCCATCGAACTTTATATTAAAATCCAAGTCCATGAATAACATGCGGATCCGCATTTTATTGTCCTTGTTTTTGTTTTGTAACGGTTACATATGCCCAACCTTCAAAAATCAATTACGTCAGAGATACGTCATCTGTGCTCAGCGAGATTCAACACACCATACAACAGGCTGCATCAAAAGTCAGCGAAGACAGATTCGGCATCTGATGTAAGGTGCATGGTCGGTCAAATTAATTTACTTTTATAAATAAACGAAAGGATCTTTGGTATTCTATAGTTGATAAATATGCGTATAAATGTTCAGTGCTTCTACAAAATAAACCTTTCCACGCATCCCTCGCAAATAAGGTGACAGTCATCGACGCAGCCGGTTGTATGGTGTGTTAATACCATTGGGGGTGTGTCTTGTTGACCTTGACCTTGTCTTGTTTTAAAGTAAGAATAGAATCTGTAAACACGCTTGTAAAGGATTGATCTATAGCAAAGAAAAGATGGCTATTCGCCGTGATTGAGGTTTTTATGCATTGCAAATTGTTTTTCCATGTACAAATATGAGTTCCCGAATAGTTTGAAAGCATAAAAACCTAGCATGGACCCCATTAAAAGATATCATCTGCTGGCAGTCAGGAATCATTTCCCATGATGTGACGATGTGTTAAGATTTAATACCTTCCAAAATGTCAGCAATTCAATTCCTTTCCTTTCGACAAGTCAAAAAACTCGTTGTTTGGTAAAGGATTAAAGTTTTGAAGCATTCCATAATTCCTCATCACAAATGTAATTGCCACAGAAAAATTTCATCTCCCGAGAATTTCTGATTGAGATTCCAGTAATATAATAATGGTGATTAAAATCTTGCATAACAAAAGCCATCAAGCATCACAAATGGGTAATGTTCCCTGAAATTACCATGTCAACCAACAAATCTCTAATCAGAATATTTTAATTTTATTATCTACAGAGTATTTTTAGCTCCAGACAAAACTACTGGAACTCTATAACTCTGTATGCATTTAAAACAGTTCTGCATTTGATGCTGGTCCAAAAAGAAAGTGATTCCAAGCAGCTTTAAATGCTCACAAGCTTTTTCTATTACAGGGTTAAACCACCAGGCACTGGTTTCTCGAAAAAACTTAAGTACATACTCATGAGTACATGCTCAACTTCAACGGAATACTCTCCAACGTTGAAGGGTATTCGATTAAAGTTCACATGGATTTCATGTGATTTAAGTACGGTGCTCAAATTTGAGTCTGAGAACATACTTAAGTTTTTTCGAGAAACCGGGGCCAGGTTTAGTTTGGCAAAGGATTACGGCACAAGAGCAACAAAATTGATGATCTGGGAAATTTGCTCATCTTGGCACTTTGACTCAAAATTTGTTAACCAAACTATTGATTTCAGTATCCTGTATTGGGAAAGCGACAATAAAACTTTCATCCCTTGGGAATTTTAATGTTACTTCAGCAGTTGATCATGGTCTTTTCAGAGGTTTTGGTGTCAATTTGAAGCATTTTGGGTACAAATCGGACAAATAGCATCTTTTTGGCACCTTGATAGTCTCAAAATTTGTTAACCAAACTATTGATTCTACCATCCTGAATAGTAAAAGCGACAATAAAAAATTTATCCCTTGGGGTTTATGAAATTACTTTTGGCAGTCTTGCTCTTTTCCAAGGTTTTGGTGTCAATTTGAAGCATTTTGGGTACAAAAAACAGTGGACAAATAGTATCTTTTTGGCACCTTGATAGTCTCAAAATTTGTTAACAAAACTATTGATTCCACCATCCTGTTAAGTAAAAGCGACAATAAAAATTTCATCCCTCGGGGTTTATGATATTACTTCTGGCAGTCATGCTCTTTTCAGAGGTTTTGGTGTAAATTTGAAGCATTTTGGGTTAGTACACAAAACAAGAGGGCCAGAATGGCCCTATATCGCTCACCTGAAAGAAGTTTAGGACACGCCCACTTTTTTGACGAATCAAAAATTTGCAGACAAATTTTGAAAACGGTCACTCAAGGAACATCGTTGCCAAATTTGTTTCAAATTGACCTTCTGCTTTATTTTTAAAGAATTTTCTTATGATTTCTCTAAGTCTGATAAGCCACGCCCTGCCACGCCCACTTTTTTTGACCAAGTACAAAATTTGCCAACATATTTTGAAAAGGTTCACTCAAGGAACATTTCTGTAAAGTTTGCTTCAAATTGGGCCAATGGTTGATTTTTAAAGAATTTTCTTAGGATTTCTTTAAGTCCGATAAGCCACGCCCAATTTTTTCTGACGAATAAAAAATTTGAGAAAAAATTTTGAAAAGAGTCAACCAAGGAACATTTCTGCCAAGTGTGGTTCAAATTGGGCCAATGGTTGATTTTTAAAGAATTTTCTTATGATTTCTCCAAGTCCGGTAAATGCTGACCTGCCACGCCCACAATTTTGGATGAATAAAAAATCCGCGAACAAATCTTAGGAAGGGTCACCCAAGGAACATTCCTGCCAAATTTGATTTTAATTGGCCCTATGGTTAAGGAGAAGAAGATTTTTGAAGAATTTTTTAACAATTTCTCTTGGTTAGATAAGCCGCGCCCTGCCACACCCACATTTTTTTACGAAACTATAAATTCATGAACAAATGTTGAAAAGGGTCACTCAAGGAACAATTCTGCCAAGTTTGGTTCAAATTGGCCCATTGGTTGATTTTAAAAGAATTTTCTTAAGATTTCTCTAAGGCTGATAAGCCCCTTCCTCCCTGCCACGCCCTCATTTTTTGACAAATGAGCTGCGATCTGGAAAAAGGTCCCTTATAGCATTTGAGGCAGCCATGATTCATGACCATCCTGTGCATAAATGTAGCCTGACTGGGATCCATGCTGCTCTCTTGCTGTTGTAACTGGTCATAAGGAAGCTATTGGAGAACAACATGGATCCTGATCAGACTGCGTGTATACGCAGGCTGATCTGGAACCATGTTGGACTCATAAGCCTTAAGGGACCTTTTTCCAGATCCTGGCCCAAATGTAAAAAATTGTGAATCAATTTTGAAAAGAGAGACTCAAAGAACATTCCTGCAAAGTCTGCTTCAAATAGGCCCAATGGTTATTTTTAAAGAATTTTCTTATGATTTCTCTAAGTCTGATAAGCCCCTTTCTCCCTGCCACGGCCACATTTTTTTACAAATGAAAATATTTGTGAACAAATTTTAAAAAGAATGGCTTAAGGCACATCCCTGCAAAGTCTGGTTCAAATTGGCCCAATGGTTGATTTTTAAAGAATTTTCTTATGATTTTTCTAAGTCTGATAAGCCCCTTTCTCCCTGCCACGGCCACGTTTTTTGAAGAATCAAAAATCTGAGATCAATTTTGAGAAGGGTCACTCAAGGAACAATTCTGCCAAGTTTGGTTCAAATTGGAACAATGGTTGATTTTTAAAGAATTTTCTTAGGATTTCTCTAAGTGTGATAAGCCCCCGCCCTGCCACGCCCACATTTTTTGACGAATCAAAAATCCGCAAACAATTTTGAGAAGGGTCACTCAAGGAACATTCCTGCCAAGTTTGGTCAAAATTGGCCTATTAGTTTTGGAGAAGATGTTTGAAGAAATTGTTGACAGACGGACAGACAGACGGACGACGGACGGTGAGTGACCACAATAGCTCCCCTCAAGCACTTCATGCTCAGGTGAGCTAAAAAGTGGACAAATAGCATCTTTCTGGCACCTTGACAGTCTCAAAATTTGTTAACCAAACTATTGATTTCAGCATCATTACTTCGGCAGTTTTGGTGTCATTTTGATGCATTTTGGGTACAAATCGGACAAATAGCATATTCATAGCACCTTGATAGTCTCAAAATTTGTTAACCAAACTATTGATTTCACATTCCTGTATTATGAAAGCAACAATAAAAATTTCAACCCTCAGGGTTTATGATATTACTTCTGGCAGTCATGCTCTTTTCCAAGGTTTTGGTGTCAATTTGAAGCATTTTTTGACAAATAGCATCATTTTGGCACTTTGACAGTCTCAAAATTTGTTAACCAAACTATTGATTTCACATTCCTATATTGTGAAAGCGACAATAAAAATTTCATCCATCGGGGGTTATGATATTACTTCGGCAGTCATGGTATTTACAGAGGTTTTGGTGTTGATTTGATGCATTTTGGATACAAATCAGACAAATAGCATATTCATAGCACCTTTAGAGTCTCAAAATTTGTTAACAAAACTATCAATTTCACCATCCAACATTGTGAAAGCGACAATAAAAATTTCATCCCTCGGGAATTATAATACTACCTCCTGCAGTCAAACTGTTGTGTTACAAAATCGAGTCTTGGGTTATGGATTTCTCCCATTTGATTCATGAACAAGTTTTACCTAATTTTGAGATTGATAAATAGGGTATATCCCCTTTTTTGACTGCTATATTCATATGATTCATCTTGCGGTGGTTGGAGCACCTAACCGTGGAATACAGGTACAGTCGACACTCATTGTGTCTAAGTCAGAGGGGCCGTCAAAATACTTCGACATATCCCGAGTTTGACTCGTCCGCTTTTGATTATTTTTAGATGAAAACGTTATTTAACCATCTTCGATTTGTCCATGATTGAAATATAGTAGGAAAAGGAAAGAAATTGCTCGAAACGAGCAATTTCTATCCTTTTCCTACTAAATTTCAATGGCTGCATTTGTTTCAGAATTATTTTGATTAAACATTTTGATATCCATACGTTGAGGACGGGACATGACTTTTACTTCGACTTAAGCGGATTTTCGACTTATCCGATGTCGAATTAACGAGTGTCAACTGTATTCATTATTACACCAGCACTACCACTATTACTACACCAGTACTACAATAGTATCCAATCTGAGCCTACAGCTGCATTTCCATTGCTGAGAGAAAAATAATTTGGGGAAATATCCAAAAGGATACCGACTGGCCAAGCCGGGGTTTGACAACTAATTGTAACAAGTAGAAATATTACACATATGTGACCCATCACCCTAAAAGGGACTTTGTCCGAAGTCCACAAATCCAATTTTGACAAACAAATCAGACTCCTCAGAGGTCAATAAGACGCCATGGAAAGAGAACATATGGTAAGATAGGGAATATATTCAGAATTTATAAAATTATATTGAAGTTAAACATATCAGCCATATGATACTCATCACAATTCCAATACAGTCCATTTTAACATGACAGGTCGGTCATATTTATACAATGTGACGGTAAACTAATGTAACAAACCGTCGGTGCTATGGCAAAATTGCGTAACAAATTAGTTACGCAATTTTGTCAATTTTCGTTTATAAATACTTTCTACTAAGTCTGTAGGAGCGCATATTCTGTTAAAACGGTGTTTCTCTACACCTATTAGAACCCTTTCAATTATCATGTGACAAAATTGCGCAACTCGATTTAGCTGACAAAAATGCGTTATACATGGACAAATTTTTTACACGAAAGTAATAAAAGGCTGAGAAATGGCATTCTCCTCTGTTTTTCTTCTACTTTGACCAATAAATGAACCATAAGTTATGTTCAATTACCTTATTTTACCTTAAAGAACATGAATTGTTCATGTAGTTATTGAGTTACGCAATTTTGTCAGCACATTTTTTAAAACAGTAAAAAGTAATAAAAAGGTTTTTTGGCTCTCCTGAAAAAAATGGGTTTGGAGCAAAATTCCAGTTACGCAATTTTGTCATAGCACCGACGAAACTTACCGATTCTCCTTTTTCCATCATTAAAACAGTTACTGCTACCTTCAGGTGACAAACTTTGAGATGATTGAGCTTCTATATTGATGCCCCCTTCAGAGGTTACAGAACTCTGAAAAATAATGAAGATACATTAATGTCATGAAACAGCAAAGCCCTAGAATGGCTTCCGTCCCTGTATATATGTCTGTGGAAAATCAAGGCATGCAACCACAACAACCTTTCAGATATATTGTTTTAACTTTCTTCAGAATTTAATCTAACAATACAGTCTGAGACTTTAAATTTTGTTTCATTTTGTTATTCATTTATTTCTAAATCTCTATTCAAAAGACGGTGACAAGTCTAGCAGAGCTTTGTGATCGCATTCTTTCCCTGAAGCCATTGAAATAAAACAAGAAATATTTGTCAAACAACAAAGTTCCTGTAATCCACCAATATTTTCTTCTGTGAAGGAAAGCCAAACCATCACAAAAGGTGAAGTTTTTTCTCTCATTTTTATGCATTATAGCTCACTCTTATGGTTATCTATTCATATATTCAGAAGCATTATAGATGAAGGAAAGCCAAAACATTGAACTATAATGGGGAGGTTACCCATGCTGCACTATTGCAGTTGCTTCAAGTTAATTTATAAATCCGTTAAAGTTAAAAGATCTTAAGGGGGAATGCTCCAGTTTTTCGGAACACTCGGTCATTACTGTAGTAAATTAAATGTTTCGTACCATATATGTTTCGCTACCATTTTTTCAATAATATAACATGTCATTACAATTTAACATTTTCGACGGTAAAAGTGTGTTTGTTATGCGAAACTGATTTCCTCAACATAGAAATCCATTAATTAGAGCAAGACAGTCGTAAGTGTATATGCAGTTACCACTTTTTTGCGTCATTTTATTCATGTGTAGCTGATAAAAATTGCTGTAATTTACTAATAAGTGCGCTGACCTATACATTTTCTTTTTGAATTATTACCAGGACATGTTGCTTAAAGTGACATTTCAGAATTTTCTGTCATAAATTTTACTTTTATTTTTATCTGAAAGAACATATTTTCTTATGAAAAATCTGAAACTTTCAAGCCAAAATATTGCGCCGTTTACGAGAAATCTGCATTTTTGTGTTAAAATTGAACAAATTGTTGTGGACAACAGTTCGGATTTAATTGCAATTTATCGATTATGTCTCAACTTTAAATGCGTGTTTCTCGCTTATTGGCGACAACTTAAAAAAACTAATAGTATTTATACTCATTAGAATAACCAATCTTGGCATCATGACATACTTTAAAAAATTGAAATTGGAATGAAATGTCCTTTTAATACAATGAGGGAGTTTTATCAAATTCTATTTTGTAGAACCTGAAATATTTCCCCAAAATATGCAAATTTTGACATAAAACACTTCAGCCTCGTTGATCTAACTGAAGACCTGAGCATGCTGTTTTATACATTTACGCGTTTATAATAGCACATATTTTGGGTTTTCTGTTCTTATCAACTGTAAGATGTTACTTTAAATCCGTTTTCGGGACTAAACGATGATTATACAGCATTTTATTATCATTTTAGTGACCTTGTACTGGTGCACGAAATTGTGCATTTTTTCGATGTAGGGGTATGTAATACAAATGCCTATAAAATTCAAAAAAGATCGCTGACCATCCATTTTTATTTTATTTTTCAATAGGTAATAACATGTAATTTCAACATACACAATATAAATAAATTCTATTATTGGGAAAAAAATAGGAAACTGGAGCAATCCCCCTTAATCAGACTGCCTTCAGGCTCAAGCTGATCTGGATCCAGGTTTGTTTCAAATGCCATGGGGGCCTTTTTCAGATCCCTTCCCTTATGCGATTTTAGTTGTTGCAAAAACGATATCTACAGATGGAGAATGGATTTAATTTCAATAAAATATATGCTTCTTTTCAACTAAAATCTCATAACTGCAGCTTAAAACAAGCTGCAGTTACAAGATTTTCGTGGAAAAGCTACGATATAGTCTCTTTTTATCTAAAACCTTGTTACTACAGCTTTTTTAAGTCTTAGTAACAAGGTTTTTGCATAAAAGCAGCAATCTGTTTCCAGGAAGTAATTTTCCCAGACTGTAAAAACTTCAGAATTTCCAATTTTACAGGGAAATAAGCAACACAATCCAATTTAAACTTTAAAGTTTATAAAATAAATTGTTGCTATAGAAATTTATCTTTTTAACTTGACATTTGATTTTCCACAATCTATTTTGCAAATTGAAACTGTCTGGGCAATTTCTTTTCCTCAAAAAATACAACAAATTATTATTTTCTTACATTGTATTATTAACCCATTACCAGATCACTAAATTTTAGACTTATCCAAATAATGCAGACAACAATTCCAGGTGAATGGAATTTTACAGTTTACACTGCTTTATTATACACAATGTTTTCTAACCCAAAGGTTTTTAAAAATCTAATCATCTTGAAATTGTCGTCTACAAGTAACAACATCTTAGAAATTGGAAAAGTAAAAACATCTGCTGTCTTAACCCCTGCCAAAAAGTTCAAGAGCTGTTCCAGAACGTTCCAGAACATTAACCCATTACCAAACGGCAAAATTTTAGGGTGGTCAAAGTTAAAAGTTGCTGCAGACGACAAAAGGAAGGTTGATGAAGATAGAATTTGTGTATAAAATAGCATAGAAAATATTGAGACAAAAGGAGAAACTGCTGGTTATCAGCAGTTTCTTCTTTTGTTTCAATGTTTTCCCAACCCTTTCTATTAGGGACGTCAAAACCAGGTCTTGTTTTGGAAAGGGTTAAATGGCACTTGTAGAACTTGGATTTACAACCTGACTCAGAGCTGCTCTAGGCTCAGGTTTGTGGTAGTACTGTGAGAAATGTACCAGATATCCATGATGGAGTCATGTTGCAAATCCATTGGTGACAGAAAAATTACTTTTGTCAAATGTCAGAAAGGATATTGGCCCAGCCGGTGTTCTAACTCACAACCAGAACCCAAGTTCTAGAAGTGCCATTTAACATTCTAGAACATTCTAGAACGGTTCTTGAACTTTTTTGCAGGGGATGTAATGGGTTAAAGCTATATATTTGTTTTGTACAGTATCATCCATAAAGGACAGTAAAGTTTGGTCAATAGAGTAACAGATCCATGTTTTATTGTGTTTTCATTATTCTATAATAATGATATAGGCTGTAACATATGGCCCTTCCGAGCATGATTGTAAATAAAATATTCCCTGTTTTTCTTCAAAAACACTGTAACTACAGCTTCACATAAGCTGCAATTTGAGGTTTTTGATGAATAGCAATGGATTTTGAGCTAAAAATAGACTGGGTTTACCATTATGTTTTAAAACACTGTCAGTGTTGTTACAAAATCTTGTAACTACAGCATGAACAAAGCAGTATTTTACGAGATTTTTTTAACAACACCCACAAAATACTATTTGTTTGACCAAAATTATGTATTACTTAACTGGAGAAAATTGTTCCCTATTTGAGGTTTTTGATGAATTCAGAAAGCGACATTTGTTTCTGATGAAATAAACAAGACAATCCCTGGTTTTCACAGGCATTAACCAGGGTTCGCACAGTCTTGAAAAGTGCTTAACTTTGAGCCTGTTTCTTGAAAAGTGCTTAAAAACAAAATATAGTGCTTAAAAGTGCTTGATTTTGATCCCTCTCTTAAAAAGTCCTTAAAAAGTGCTTGAATTTGTCAAAAACATGCTTAAAAATAATTGAATGACCTAAATTCATGGTGAAAAGGAGATGATTTAAATATCTACACATGAGAATTATTTTCGTGAAAAAAGTAGAGGTTCAATCTTGAACAAGCCTTTATCAGAGACTGACACATTAGGAAAAATCTCTTCCCACTCCAACTTCTTTGCAAGAATTATGCCCCTTGAAAGTAAGAAATTTGGCAGGGCAGTGTATTTTGAGACTACAGCACTCTTGAAGACCATCATTAGTGACTGGTGTACGAAGAAATGTGCTTGAAAAATAGAATTATGGGCTTTAAAAGTGCTTAAAAAGTGCTTGAATTTTGGCATTGGCTGTCTGTATGAACCCTGTTAACACATTAACCCATTACCAAACGACAAAATTTTAGGGCGGTCCAAATTGAAAGATCCTGCAGACGACAATTTCAAGTGAATGAATTTTTTTATGTTTAGGTCTTTTTGAATGGAAAACATTGTGGGAAATGAAGAAATTGCTTGTCACAAGCAGTTTCTTCATTTTCCACAATATTTTCCATAGCCAGTTTCTTGTGGGGAGTCAAAAAGAGTCATTTTGTGGTAATGAGTTAACTAAACGACAAAAAATTAGGGTGATCATAATTCAAAGATGATAAGAAACTTTCAAGTGAATATAATTTTACATTTTTTGGTCTTTTGGGGTAGAAAACATTGTGGGAAATGAAGAAATTGCTTGTCACATGCAAATGTCACAAGCAATTTCTTCGTTTTCTACAATATTTTCACAATGTTTTCCAATGCCCTAATCTTCTTGTGAGTCAAAAAGAGTCAGTGTGTTAACACATTACCAAGAGAACGTTGGCAAAATTTCAGGCCAGTCCAAATTCAAAGATTAACCCTTTCCCAAATGGCAAAATTTTCGGATGATCCTCTTCAAAAACTGCCACAAATGATAAAATGGGTGTTATCAAAGATAGGATTTGCGTAAAATATGGCAGAGAAAATATTGAGACAAAAGGAGAAACTGCTGGTTATCAGCAGTTTCTTCTTTTGTCTCAATGTTTTCCCAAACAATCTTTAATAGAGAAGTCAAAACCAGGTCTTGCTTGGGAAGGGGTTAAAGGCTGCCTTTCATTTTGTCATAAGTCTGGTATGATTTTGTAAGGTATTCCCCTCTGAGATACTCTCATGGCTCTGGCGCCATATTGATCAAGTGTCAAATACAGGAAAAATTCACTTGGAGACATTTATTTGGCGTTTTTGTATATATAGCAGACAAGACATTTGTTGTATGACCTTTTAACACAGCTCATTTCTCTTTTTCTTACATTTTTTAATTTTCCTTTCATTTTGTCATAAGTCTGGTATGGTTTTGTATGGTATGTTTTCCCCTCTGAGATACTCTCATGGCACTTGCGCCATATTGATCAAGTGTCAAATACAGGAAAAATTCACTTGGAGACATTTATTTGGCGTTTTTTTTTATATATAGCAGACAAGACATATGTTGTATGACCTTTAAACTGAGCTCAATTCTCTTTTTCTTACATTTTTTAAGTTTTCCTTTCATTTTGTCATAAGTCTGGTATGGTTTTGTATGGTTTTGTATGGTACGTTTTCTCCTCTGAGATATGCTCGTGGCACTAGCGCCATATTGATCAAGTGTCAAATACAGGAAAAATTGACTTGGAGACGTTTATTTGGCGTTTTTGTATATATAGCAGACAAGACATTTGTTGTATGACATTTCAACTGAGCTCAATTTCTCTTTTTCTTGATTTTTTAACCCATTACCAAACGACACAATTTTAGACTGTTCCAATTTGAAATGTGTTGCAGACGACAATTTCAATTGGATGAAATTTTACATTATTTGAATTTTTTACATAGAAAACATTGTGGGAATTGAATAAATTGCTTGTCACAAGCAATTTCTTCACTTTCCACGATGTTTTCCCAAGCTATTATTTTTTGGGGGAGTCAAAAGGAGTCACTGTGTGGTAATGGGTTAACCAATTCCCATATAACGACGCCTTTCTTATCCCACGTTTTGGAAAACATTGTGGAAAATGAAGAAATTGCTTGTGACAAGCAATTTCTTCATTTCCCTCAATATTTTCTATCCAAAAATATAGAATTTCATTTGCTTGAAATTATCACCTGCAACTTTATATCTTTAATTTTGGGCAAGACTAACATGGTCACAATATATGCTGCCCCAAGTTTTAAAGGGGCATAACTCAGGCAAAATTCAGTGAACCATAAAATCCTTCCTTCATGCACATCTACCAATTGAGGTGATAACATTGACCAAGTTTCAAAAAGATCCAGCCAGAAACTTAGGAGTTGCCTTAACAAGAAAAGTGGATGTACATCAGACAGATGGACGGACCGACAGAGGGAGGAGATGACGTCAATATACGACGTATAGAAAATGTAAAATTAGGAGTTTTAGATATTCATCTATCATTTTGATCCTTTTCTTGCTGTATTTGAAATGACGAAGATTTATAATTTCTGCTACATTTTTAATAAAAGTTTTTGTCAGCACTTACTGCTAATTCAGACAATTCATAAAAGATTGTTGTTTGGTAAAGAATTAACAGGGGATGAAGGCAGTGTCTTAAAGTCTCCTGCAAAATTGTGAGTTTTCAAGGCTCATCTATTATTAACTTGGCTGGTAATTACATTTTCCAAGGGCTCTCTCAGGGAATGGCTTGACAGAATTGGTTTTTGCTGGTACATGTATGTCAGCAACATCGGAGACTAAAACATGTAACTCGATTCCACATTGGTTTAAATCCTAACTTGCATGGTGGGGAATCACATGACAGAAAGTTTTTTGGTAATTATCACAAATTCTTTTGTTATATGACTATTTTGAACAAGAGCTGTCCGAAGACAGCGCGCTCCACTTTCTAAGTTGCTTAGTATAAAGGGGGCATGACTCCAAATATAGTGGAGCCAGGGTCATGGGCCCTGGTAGTAAGGTAGAGGATGTGATGGTGAATAAGTATTCCAAGTTTGGATTGAATCCCTTTGATAGTATGGAAGTTATTTATGTTTGAAAAAACTTTAACCTTTGTTGCAGCGCCAACGCCAACGACGACACCGTCGCAAACGCCAACGCCCGGGTGACAGTATAAGCTCTCATTTTCTTCGAAAAGTCAAGGTAAAAATGACTGAAGCCTAAAAAGGCGGTAAGACACCAAGCATTTTCTGAGTGTAAATACTGTTTTCAAGAATTTTCTTCTTTTGTCTCAATATTTTCCTAAATCTTCCACATTAATGAGACAGAGGTATGTCAAAACCAGACTTATTTTGGGAAAGACTTAACCCTTTCCCAAACGGCAAAATTTTAGAGTGATCCACTTCAAAATCTGCTACAAATGACAAAATGGATGTTATTAAAGATAGAATTTGTGTGAAATATTGCATAGAAAATATTGATACAAAAGAAGAAACTGCTGGTAATCAGCAGTTTCTTCTTTTGTTTCAATGTTTTCCCAAGCCCATTCTCTTAGGGATGTCAAAACCAGGTCTTGTTTGGGAAAGACTTAAATTATCCTTTCCAAAACAGACCAGTGGCTTTTAATTTCCCTCATATAGCAAGGCTTGATAACCAAAAATTGAGACAAAAGAAGAAAATGCTGATCAATTATCTCTTACATTTCCCTCAACATTTTCTATGCGATTAACACAGACATTATTTTGTATACATCTATATTACTTCTGCAACTCCTTTTAAATGGGCATAGCCTAAAACTTTCATTATTTGGAAAGAATTAACCCTTTCCCAAACAAGACCTGGGTTTGATGTTGCTTATAAAAATGACTCAGGAAAGCAAAGAGGCAAAAGGAGAAAATGCTGATCATCATCATTTTCTCCTTTTGCCTCAATATTTTCTGTGCTATATCATACACAAATCCACACTTTATTAATGTTGATTTTGTCCACAGTAGCAGCTGATTTTTTTGTCATTTGTGAAAGGGTTAATCTACCAAAAGAGAAGTGGGTTATCGAGTGACATTATCGGAGAATTATTTCCCCAATTTGATTCCCTCGGCGATGTGACATCGCGACCAAATCCAACAATCTACGTTCTTTTAGGTTAAGTGCCCCGGAAGGCAAAAATGCAAAGCTACTTTATGAGACGATATATTTTCATGGAAATCACCATAATGTAATCCTTTCCCAAACAAGAACCAGTTTTTTGATGTCTAGAAGAGAAGAGGGTCAGCAAACATTGAAGGAAAAGAAGAAAATGCTGATACTCAGCATTTTCTCCTTTTCCTTTAATATTTTCTGTGCTAAAATGTACACAAATTCAACTGCTCTCACGTTTTTCCTTCTACATAATTATAGCCCCTCCAACAGCAGGATCTAATTCAGGCTGATAAAATCCTCTAAACTGGATATTAGTTTTAACAAGAGGACCATGATGGTCCTATATGGCTCACCTGAACCGAAATGATATGAGCAACACTTATGTTCAATTCAATTGATATTTATGACTTTAAGACTGAATATGAACTTATGGTCAATAACGTTGTGAAAATCAAACTCATCTGAGATCTTATGGTGCCAAACATTGTTTTTTTTTAAATATTTGTAGATTCTAGAGTGTAAACAAGGTCGACAACAGCCAAAAAAGGCAATTTTGTCAAATTCAAGGGCACATAACTCTCGTCTATCTAGTCAGTAGTCAGATCAGACTAAAAATCAAATTCATCCGAGATCTTATGGTCTCCAACATTGTGTTAAAGTTTTGTCTTGATAGATTTATAATTGTAGATTCTAGAGTGTAAACAAGGACATAAACAGCCAAAAATGGTAGTTTTATCAAATTCAAAGGCACCTATCTCTCATCTTTCTGGTCAAATCAGACTGAAAATCACACTCAACCAAGTTCTTATGGTCCCCAACATTGTGCCCAGGTTTTGTCTTGATTTATTAATAATTGTAGATTCTTGAGTGTAAACAATGTCAAAAACAGCCGAAAATGGCAATTTTGTCAAGTTCAAGGGCACGTAACTATAGACTTTCTGATTAGATCAGACTGAAAATCACACTCATCCGAGATCTTATGCTACCCAAGATTGTGTCCAAAATTTGTCTTCATTGGTCAATAATTGTAGTTTCTAGAGTGTAAACAAGGTCGAAAACGGCCAAAAATGGCAATTTTGTCAAATTCAAAGGCACATAACTCTTTACTTTCTGATCAGATCAGACTGAAAATCAACCTCATCCCAGATCTTATGGTCCCCAAGATTGTGTCCAATTTTTGTCTTGAATTGTTAATAATTGTAGATTCTAGAGTGTAAACAAGGTCGAAAACAGCCAAACATGGCAATTTTGTCCAATTCAAGGGCACATAACTCTCGTCTTTCTATCCAGATCAGACTGAAAATCACAATCCTCCGAGATCTTATGCTACCCAACATTGTGTCCAAGATTTGTCTTCATTTGTCAATAATTGTAGATTCTAGAGTGTAAACAAGGTCGAAAACGGCCGAAAACAGCAATTTTGTCAAATTCAAGGGCACATAACTCTTGACTCTCTGATCAGATCAGATTGAAAATCAATCTCATCGAAGATCTTATAGTCCCCAACATTGTGTCCAATTTTTGTTTTGATTTGTTAATAATTGTAGATTCTAGAGTGTAAACAATGTCAAAAACAGCCGAAAACGGCAATTTTGTCAAATTCAAGGGCACATAACTCTGGACTTTCTGATCAGATCAGACTGAAAATTGAAGACATCCAAGATCTTATGCTATCCAACATTGTGTCCAAGTCTTGTATAGATTTGTTAATAATTGTAGATTCTAGAGTGATAACAAGGTCGAAAACGGCCAAAAATGGCAATTTTGTCCAATTCAAGGGCACATAACTCTCGTCTGTCTGGTCAGATCAGACTGAAAATCGAACTCATCCGAGATTTTATGGTCCCCAACATTATGTCTAAGTTTTGTCTTAATTGATCAATAATTGTAGATGCTATAGTATAAACAAACTTAAAAACAGCATTTTTTGACATTCAAGGGCAGATAACTCAGCACATTCTGGTCCGATCAGGCCCATAATCGAACTTGTCCGAAAGCTTATGGTCTTACTTGCTTTGGCCAAGTTTGATCAAGATTGCCTAACTTTTGTGGATGCTAGAGTGTAAACACCCCAAATGTTGACGGAAGGACGGACGGACGCCGGACAAAAAATGACCACAATAACTCACCTCGAGCACTTCGTGCTCAGGTGAGCTAAACAAGAGGGCCGTTGGCCCTAGGTCGCTCACCTGAGATAGGGTTTTATAACAAATCAGATTTCTTACAGGTAATGCAATAAAGGGTCAAAGATCATATGAACGACGCTATGTGCTTTCAAACCATAGAAAACCCAGAAAACAACCTTAGTGCATTATCATATGTAACTAAAATATGAAGTTTCATCCAATTCCGCTATGTGGTTATGGAGAAATTGCTTTGGACAGATGGAATTAAAATAAAACATACAAACAAACAGAAATTAACAAATTGACCTAGATCTATGACCTTGAACCTACCTAAATATATATTTCAAATAGAACATCTACTCATGATAAAGAACACATTTACCCATACATTTGTTTAAATCCATGCATAAATGTAAATACTATGCCCCTGATAAGCAGATTTTTACAAGAAGTCCCCTTTTTCTGTGACAAGGTTTTGAAAAGCAAAGAAAAGTACTTCTTAGCAATATCATAAGTAATGCAAATAAAAAGTTTTCTCAAATTTGGCTCTGCGGTTATTGAGAAATTGCTTCTGACAGATTTCGTGTAATTTCTCTTTTTCTGTTGCCATGGCAACCAGAGTTGGGTTTTTTTTATAAATTGCAATTCTGTTGGCAAATTTTTAAATGTGACCTCCTAAGGAATATTTCTACCTAGTTTGGTGGAAATTAGCCTGTTAGTTTAGGAGGAGATATCATTCAACGATGTCATTGAGATTTTGTGGAAAATCTCCTTTTCTGTTGCCATGGCTACCACAGCTTTTAAAGGATTTCAATTCTTTTAGCAATTTTTAAAAGGAACCTCCTAAGAAATATTTCTGCCAAGTTTGGTTGAAATTGGCCAAGTAGTTTAGGAGGAGATTTTGTTCAAAGAAATTATTGAGAATTAGTCAAATTTCTCCTTTTCTGGTGCCATGGCAACCAGAGTTTTTCGTCAATTTCAATTCTTTAAGCAATTCTGAAAGAGGACCTCCTAAGGAATACTTTTGCCAACTTTGGTTGAAATTGGCCTGGAAGTTTAGGAGAAGATGTCGTTCAAAGATAGTATTGAGATTTAGTCAAATTTCTCCTTTTCTGTTGCCATGGCAACCAAAGTTTTTTATGGATTTCAATTCTTTTAGCAATTCTGAAAGGGGGTCATCTAAGGAACATTCCTGCCAAGTTTGGTTGAAATTGGCCAAGTAGTTTAGGAGGAGATGTCATTCAAAGATAGAATTGAGATTCAGTCATATTTTTCCTTTTCTGTTGCCATGGCAACCAGAGTTTTTCATGGATTTCAATTCTTTTAGCAATTCTGAAAGGGGGTCACCTAAGGAACATTCCTGCCAAGTTTGGTTGAAATTGGCCAAGTACTTTAGGAGAAGATGTCGTTCAAAGATAGTATTGAGATTCAGTCAAATTTCTCCTTTTCTGGTGCCATGGTAACCAAAGTTTTTTATGGATTTCAATTCTTTTAGCAATTCTGAAAGGGGGTCGCCTAAGGAACATTCCTGCCAAGTTTGGTTGAAATTGGCCAAGTAATTTCGGAGGAGATGTCGTTCAAAGATAGTATTGAGATTCAGTCAAATTTCTCCTTTTCTGGTGCCGTGACAACCAAAGTTTTTTATGGATTTCAATTCTTTTAGCAATTCTGAAAGGGGGCCACCTAAGGAACATTCCTGCCAAGTTTGGTTGAAGTTGGCCCAGTAGTTTAGGAGGAGATGTCATTTAAAGAAATTGTTGACGGACGACGGACGACGCACGGACGCCGGACAAAAGGTGATCACAATAGCTCACTTGAGCACCTTGTGCTCAGGTGAGCTAAAAAAGATACATAGATAAAAAATAGATATGAACACTTGCACATAAAACCTTAACCTAAGCATTATGCTGGATTTACGCCGATGCATACGTCGACCCCTGGGTAACTAGGATACTAGGATAGCCACTCTCCCCTTCTACGGAGTCGACCTAGATAAAGTTCTTACCAATTCATCATGCTGTAGAATGCTGTCAGTATCACCTTGGTAAGACATCTTTGTTGTTTGTTGAAGATTATTTTATATGTGTATCTCTTATTATTATCTGTGAGGATTATTTCATAATAAGAAATATTTTGTATATCTTTCACTGAATGAACACTAAACACAGAGTTTATATTTATAATCACTGCTTTTCATCGAAAACCTCGTAACTGCAGCTTGAAACAAGCTGCAGTTACGAGATTTTCTATGAAGAGCGATGTTTTGTCTATTTGACAAATGAGCTAAGATCTGAAAAAAGTCTCTTGAAGTATCCATGATAAGACAATGAGACTGCGTTCAGGCACAGGCTGATCTGGAAACTTGGGGTCTCAAATGCTGAAAGGGCCTTTTTCTCAGATCTCTGGTCATTTCAATCCATTCCAAAACGACAAAAATTCCGACTGCTCTGATTTGAAAGATGCTGTAAAAAGCGAAATTCCACAGATAAGAAATGGATGATGACAAATATATCGTTTATACACAATATAGCAAAGAAAATATTGAGGCAAAAGAGGAAAATTAACGCTGGTAATTAGAATTTACTTCTTCATCCATCTTTATTTTCCAAAGCTTTTCTACAAGGGACGTGAAAATCACCACTAAGTTTTGTTTTGGAAGGGGTTAAACTTTGATTTACACCACATTAAACAAATTCTCGACCACACAGAAAATTTACCAAAATCAAAAAGATGTGACCTTGGTCTGACTGAGTAGTCTAGGATAATTTACTGACGAACAGGATCTTTTCTAATGTTGAGGAACAATGTGTATGCCTTCAGATGGGGGAAATTCAAATCTTTGTGCATTTTTTGCTGAAGTATAAATTGGTGGTACCAGGCAAAGATTTTTTTCTGTATTAGCAGTCTAAGGTGACAAGAAAGGTAGACAGTTTCTTTTGGAAAGCCCTTTCTTCTGTGACATGTTGACATCCCTATTGTCATATACCTTACTCTCCATTGCCGAGGTCTATTGATTAAACCATCAAATATGACCTCTGCAGTTTTCGGTACGCCAACAGCCTATTTGGTCGTCATAATCTAATTATAGCTCACCATTTGAATTATCGAATCAAAATCATTCAGTTTTATCTTGCATGATCATTACGTATACATTACGTCGCTTCTATTTTTAGCTGAAGCCGGTAACATTTGAATTATCGAATCAAAATCTTTCAGTTTGATCTGGTTTGATTACATATACATTACGTCGCTTCTATTTTTGGCTGAAGCCGGTAAAATGAAGCGTCAGCCAATGAAAGTTTGTATCAGCTTTTTAAATTGTTTTGTTGTGTATCGCCAATGATTGGATACTGAAATCCCGCCAAGGCCCCGAGATTAGACGTGAAATGACCCCGCGAGAACAGAGCTCATTCTATCGAAATGGAATGTAGAGATAATGTGCTCTGTTCATAAGAGAGTACATATACCTGTGCTTGCTTTATATTTGACAAGCCTATGTAACAAAAGTTTGCCTTTGAAAAGCAGAATAAATCCTTTATCTATTTTGGAATGTTTTCTTATAAGAGGGGAAAAAAGACACTTTTCCATGGGGTAATGGTGCCTTATCTGCCGCGGATCCAGGATTTCTGAGGAGGGGGCTCGAATGTACTAATAGGGGTAAGTCGTTTTTCTACCATTACACAATTTTGACTCAATTTCGGTATGAAAATGAAATAATCAGACTCCAGCTAGCTAGATGGGGGTTTGCTTAACCTCCCAAACCCACGTTGGCTCCGCCACTGCTTATCAAGGCATTAACAAATGAAGATCAAGACCCTTGAAGCCCTTTTCTCATGTGTCAGTACAATACTTTTGCACATGACATCCCAATGGTGCTATATCTGTGCTTGCTTTATATTTGACAAGCGTATACAACAAAAGCTTTCCATTGAAAAGCGGAGATAATCAATAGTAAAATAGTTTCTCTATATGATATTCCTGTACTAGACAATACCTTGCCATAATGATGACCCTTTCCATAATCTCTTACCCAAACTATGACTTAAACCAAAAGGCTCTTCAGCTTTGGAAAAAATAGAGAGAAAAGAAAAAATGCTGGTAACAAACAATTAAACTTAAATTTAAAGAAGCTGACTCGACAAGTATTTTGCTAATGGGCAAATAGATGGAAAGACAGACAGACTGATACACAGGCAGATATATCCAAGGCAGTAACATATTACCAGCCCTGACTACAATAAATACAAAAATAAATTTTCGTTCATAGACTTTAACTCTTACTCCTATCCATTTTACCATATAGATTCAACATAGGATATTTTAAGGCCACCGCAGTGTGTATAAAGAACTTGCAAAAAAATGTTGTAAACAATGCTAAAACACCATGTATTCAAACCACACACAATTCCAAAAACTCTCAATCACCAATACAGAATGCAATTCAAAGCATCAATATATAAACTGCTGTATATTTTACAGATTTATTGCACACAAATGATAGCTTTGTAGATGTATGTATAGGTGCTTTTTTCCAAAAACCTTGTAACTACAGCTTATTTTAAGCTGTAGTTATGAGGTTTTTAAATAAAATGATGATATTGTCACTTTTCAACAAAAACCTCGTAACTACAGCTTATTTTAAGCCGTAGATATGAGGTTTTTGAAGACAAGTGATGATATGTAAAACATCATGTGAGTGTCACACCTCAATAGGTACCTTTTAAGTTTGAACCCTTTCCTAAACACCAAAAATATAGACTGTTACAATTCAAAAACTGCTGAAGATGGCCAAAAAAGATGAAAATCACAGAACTTCCCTTCAAAATAGAACAGAAAATAATGAGGCAAAAGTAGAAAATGCTGATTAACAGCATTTTCTTCTTTTGCCTTGTTAGTTTACAGTCTATTCTATTGAGGGATGCACAACCATTGGGAAAGTGTAAAAAGTATTTATTTACGCCTGGCTGTTTAAACATATCTATGGCTTACAGGACAACTATTGTAGCTGGATAAATGTTGTATAAGTACTTACAAGGCTTTTGCTCTAACATTTAGATATTAAAAGCATCAATAAAGATATAAAACTTCAACATGTTTACTTTTTGGTCTTTAAATCTGTCACATTATGCTTACATCATCACATTTAATATTTTGATAAGCAACATTTTCTTTTACCATAGTATTTTCTGTGCTTTACTGTACATATATCTACAGCAATAAATAACAAGAGCTGTCCGAAGACAGCGCGCTCAAATTTCTAAGTTGCTTAGTATAAAGGGGGCATAACTCCAAATATAGTGGAGCCAGGGTCATGGGCCCTGGTAGTAAGGCAGAGGGTGTGATGGTGAACAAGTATTCCAAGTTTGGGTTGAATCCCTTTGATAGTATGGAAGTCATTGATGTTTGAAAAAACTTTAACCTTTGTTGCAACGCCAACGCCAACACTGACGCCGATGCCAACGCCGACGCCCGGGTGACAGTATAAGCTCTCATTTTCTTCGAAAAGTCGAGCTAAAAAGGGGAAGGCGCTCTGACTTTGTTATTCAAGTCAATGAGACAATTCCAATGAGAACCCAAAATATAAGGTATGATGAATAATTAATGAAAGATTGCTATTTTGAAAGCCATTTACCCTCTTATCTGTATCTATTCATGATGATATCCTTACTATCTGTATCAACAACTATTTTGTCATATGCAGCAGCTTTCCGAATGGAAGAGTCTAAAATTTTGTCATTTGGGAGATGATTTGTGAAGCTTAGCCCAGAGTTGTTGCTTTGTCAAATAAAGCATAAAATACCAGTGGCATAATTGCACAAAATACTTGACCTTTTCCAAAACAACATACTCTTACATCATACCAAATCATAATTTACACGAAATCCGTGATACTAAAAATTCAAAAAGATATAGCAAAGGAAGTATTGAGGAAAATAGATGTAATGCTCATTGTCAGCTTTTCTTTCTTTTCTCTGAAACATTTTCCAAAACTTGCATGGTTGTCAAATGCAGGAATCATTAGGGAAAGAATTACAATTATACTGAATTAGTTGTCACCAGAGTGGTAAATTACTTCAATCATACCAAATTACTAATCAACACAGCAATCAAAAGGTCAACAAAATTAGTGTTAGGGAAAATCAGACAAACATTAAATGGAGCATTGCATGGTGAAACTGTTATGGGCTAGTAAAACGATATGCCATTATTTCACACAGTATCATGCTGGGATCTAAAAAGTTCAATCCTGTTAGTAATTCTTTCTCAACAAGCATAATTATCAATATGAGGACCACTGACAGTTTAACCTTTCCAAAACAAGACCGGGTTTTCACATCCCTATAAGAAAAGGCTTGGGAAAACATTGAAGCAAAAGAAAAAAATGCTGATAACCAGCATTTTCTCCATTTGCCTCAATATTTTCTGTGCTATATTGTACACAAATACCTTCCTTGTTAACATCAATTTTGTCGCATACAGTAGCTTTTAAATTGGACCACCCTGAATTTTTTTGTTTGGGAAAGGGTTAAAGTTAATATACATCTTACTTCTTTACTTCACTTTTCATCAATTTACAGTGTTGGTTGGACATTCATTCATACTAGTCCAGATAGTTCAGGAATCAATGAAGTAGTCCAAATATAAAATTAATGATCAGATCTGTATCACAGATTTTTAACTAGACGAGGGATCTACATAGGCTATATTTTCATACCAATGTACCCAGTTTTTCAAGACCATGGGGACAGTGTGTCCTTTTCTTCGTAGATAGATCAATACTATTAAAGTAAGATTCATTTATTTCAATAATTTTGTAAAATGTCTCCACTTTTTCAAGAGTGCAAAGGGGCATTGTCCCCTTGATTGCAAATGCTTAGCAGATCCTTGCTAGACATCATAGATACGAGGGACGGTCGGAAAGTAGTTGGACTTTTCGTGCTGCTGTCTCTCCATTTGCAACTGTATAAACACATTATATATTGGTGAAATCTACATCCATTTGCCAATAATGTGGTCAGTTTATTTTTAAAGAAAGTTGAATATATGCAATATTCTGTCCACTTATATGTGATAGGGGTTTTATGTACCATAGACTATTTGTTAGAGGAACAACAAGGGTAACCAAAACAAAAGAACAGTCTAGTCATTTTAATCGCGAAGAATTTAAGTTTTTGAACTACATTATCACTGAACATGGAATAATGGTTCATAATTCCGAACTTGGGATAAAAACTCAGTCACAGCAGTCATAGAAACGAGCTGGTTCCCCACCTCTGAATAGATTAAGCTTTTACATTCGGCTGGTAGTCATGTTTGTTGCTTTTGTGGATTCACGAGGTCTGATAGTTAGTCATTTCATGTCAAATGGTAAAAACTGACATTGCTAAGTACAATTCTGAAGTAATTCAGAAAAAAAAACAAAGAATAAATGCTGAAGTAAACGCGTCCCAGATTAGCAAAGAAAAATGTTTTCTACTTTACGATTACGCACGCTCCCATACCACCGCATCTACAGTGGAGATTATCAAATATTACCCATGACAAAAGTTGTTTTACTCTTCTTATAGCCCAGGTCCTACCCCACACGACTTTTATTTGTGTCTAGAACTGATGAAAATGCTTGCTGAGAAGAAATTTGAGACCAGGGCGCCTTTGATACCGGTGGTTACACAGTACCTAATACAGTGGGTCTACGTCATGGTTAATAGTGGCAATAGTAAAGCTCCTACGAAGATGGCAAAAATGCATAGACATAGATGGATAATTTCTTTAAACAGTGTAGAAAGAATTTTGTTAAAAAATTAAATGGTTTTAGAGAACTAGTCAAAAGTCCAACTACTTTCCGACCGTCCCTCGTACATCATTGAAAGTTTCAACTTATCCTATTTCAACTATAGGGGGATTAATACAGTACAACCAACAAGGCTTTTGTCACTGATTGAAAGACAGGTGAATGGACATCAACCAGAGTTCTAATAAAATAAGACCCCAGGACTAAACATTAGTTAGCACTAAGCCTAACTACACGGTTAAATAACTCATTTGGTTAAAATTGCCTTTGTTGTTATAGGGAAATCTAACCAAAACAGGTATTTAACGACTTGGTTAGCGCAAACCAAAGTTTAATACAATCAGGCCAAGGTGTATAAAAGAAAACTTGTTTTCTACCCTTACACAAACCCTTATTAACACAGTGCAATACCCTTTCAAGCAAGACCTAGTTTTGACAGCCTTAGACTAATAAGAAATGTTTGGGAAAACATTACAGGAAAAAGAAGTTACATGTAACAGTAATGCTGATAACCAGCATTTCTTTTTTCTTGTCTCAATATTTTCTTAGCAATATTGTACACAGATAATGTCTTTTTTAACACCAATGTTGTCATGTGAAGCAGCTTTTAATATGAAAGTCAAAATATTTGCTGTTTGAAAGAGGGTTAACCCTTTCCCAAACAACAACAAGAGCTGTCCGAAGACAGCGATCTCGACTTTCTAAGTTGCTTAGTATAAAGGGGGCATAACTCCAAATAGGGTGGTCCCGGGGTCATGAGCCCTGATAGTAAGGTAGAGGGTGTGTTGGTGAATAAGTATTCCAAGTTTGGGTTGAATCCCTTTGATAGTATGGAAGTTATTGATGTTTGAAAAAACTTTAACCTTGGTTGCAACGCCAACGCCGACGCCGACGCCCGGGTGACAGTATAAGCTCTCATTTTCTTCGAAAAGTCGAGCTAAAAATTTAGGATGTTCCAATTTGAAAGTTGCTGCAGATGACAAAATGGATATTGCAAAAGAAAGGCTTTTTGTACAAAACAGCTAAGAAAATAATGAGACAAAAGGAGAAACTGCTGGTTATCAGCAGTTTCTTCTTTTGTTTCAATGTTTTACCAAGCCTTTTCTATAAGGGACGTCAAAACCAGGTCTTGTTTGGGAAAGGGTTAATTGTTAGTTGCATTCTGTTTCACTGCAAAAGCAATCCAATTCTTACTATGATCTAGTAACCAGCAATTTAATTTATTGCAACTCGATACAAAACTACTCTGGATTCTAAACAGAAATTACATGTCAAAGTAAAATGTTTTTGTAACACCACATGAATTCAAGAACTCAAGATTTGAAATGTTCAACAAAAATGACAGTATGAACAGATCTATAGCCAAAGAATTAACATGGTAGAAAACACTAAGGGAAATTAAGAAAATGCTGATGACATGTGTTTTCCTGACCATTTTGGGAAACAGAGTCTGACATAATTGGGAAATTTTTAAAGTTCAAAATAGTTCATTTTGGGCTTTAAAAAAATAAGCAAAACACTCATTTTTCAATAATAAATTAGGCATTTTAAATAGATTGGGAAAAATGGAAGAAAATTTGCTTTGGGAACACAGCCTTTTGCTTTGGGAATGCCTCCGTTTTCAGGAGGCACAGAAAGCAAAGGAAAACCCCTGGATGATGTATGAGCATTTTCCTTTTTCTGTCAATCTGAGAACTATAAGAAGCTTGTGTATTACCTGTATTTTCAATATGAACCATAACAAGGTCATGATATGCTGCAATTCAATTTTTTGATAATAGTAATTTACTTTAAATTTAAATAAAAAAAGATAAGCCTTTAACTGGGTTATGATGCTCAAGTTCAAAAGCATCAAGAGAAAAGGAAAATACTGATAACCATCACATAACTCTCCCAATGCATTTCTTGTTTAGTGCCCACAACTTTAAAATTTGATTTCTTAATCTGAATCACCTATGAATTTGGACCATTAAATTAATCTAATATTCCAGAAAAGGCTTAACCCCTTTCCAATTTTATACAAAATCTTGGGGTGGTCAAGTTCATGCAGACTACAACATGAATTTTGATAAAGATGATATGAGTATAATATGGTACAAAAATATTGAGCTAAAAGAAGGAATATGCTGATTATCAGCGTTTAATTACTTTGCCTAAATGTTTGCCCATGCCTTTTTAACTAGGGACACTATTGAAATATAGGGACACTATAGGCCAATCTTGTTTGAGGAAGAGTTAAACCATTACCAGACAGCAAAATTTTAGAAGGTGCTGCAGATGACAATTTCAAGTGAATGAAGAAATTGCTTGTCACAAGCAATTTCTTTATTTTCCACAATGTTTTCCATAGCCCTTGTCATGTTTCTTCAGACGTTCTTTTGAATGTATTTATAAATTTACATCGATTGGGAAGCAAGTTTTTTTCAACTTACATGTATTTTAATTGAATGATTAAGCTAGACTTACCTTGGTAAGGTGAAGGTTGATCGTAATTTCATCCGACACAAAAATCCCTATGAGCTCACACACAGATATACGACGCCGCTTTCACATCAGGTAGGTCATATTTTAGAGCCATGATATAAATATTTCGAAAGGCATGCACTGAGGGTTGGGTATCGATTGGGTGGGCGTGTGAGCTCATAGGGATTTTTGTGTCGGATGAAATTACGATCAACCTTCACCTTACCAAGGTAAGTCTAGCTTAATCATTCAATTTCATCCAACACATAAAATCCCTTATGAGCCCCACAGATAGTTTAGAGATGATGCCCGAGAAATATTTTTCGGTGTAAAGAAGATATAGATCTACCAACTAAACGGTAAGCTGGAATCTATATAGGAATTTATTTTCCATTATTTACATTTCAACTTGAATCATCGTGTTAATATAGCTAAATGAACAGACGAAGTTTTAGTTTCTATCGGTTTCTTGTAGTTCTTTTTGAATGTGTCTGCATTACTCCATCCCGCAGTTTTAAAAGCATATGATGTCGAAGCAGCTCTAGTACTGCGTGCCGCGTAATCTGATGAAACACCCGATTTTTTAGGAATTGTCTTAATCCAACGAGTAACGGTTTGCTTAGAAATGTTCCAATGATGTTTCATTGTCGAAATCAGTGAATTATCACCCTGTCTTGAGCTTTCAGTGCGTTGTAAATAACGCGTGGAACCCGTCTGAATTAGTCCAAACCAATCAATAGAACTTGGTAAGTTCGTCAATTTCTTAAATTAAGTATTGAATAGAAATTTCAAACATACCCCTAAGTCGTCGGGACCCAACACCTCTGTTTCTATATCCATTAATTAACACAATATAAGTTCCAACTATGAACGTTAACTGTCAACCGTACCCGGTGCGTGTTAGCTTCGTTATGACCTACCTGATGTGAAAGCGGCGTCGTATATCTGTGGGGCTCATAAGGGATTTTATGTGTTGGATGAAATCCCTCTCGATTCAGGGCATAAAAAGGCATCATTATGGGAATGAGTAGAAAAAGCTTTACCTCATCATCTGGAAGAATTTTCACCCTGTCTTCACTCTGGTTTTTACGTTTTAATGTCCCGTAATCTCCTAATGGGACCATTCGTCCATTGATATTGTGTTTTTCTGTCATTGTTTATGTGTGCAATAAATTTGTTGTTCAGCTGAAATGGAAAAGTTTGCAAGATTAAGTCTGCAGCCCGTAAAATCTCCCATCTAGTCAAATATTCAGCACTTTGTGTCGTTTCCTTCCACAATTTCTTAGTCTATGCCCTTTCCAAAACAACAGAATTTCAAATCGGTCACATTTGATGTCAAAATAATTTATGTCAATTTTGTAGAAAAATATCTATCGGCGTTTAAAAAAATATAAGGCAAAGGAAACATTGCTTATCCACAGGGGTAAAAGTTGAAAATTTTGAAAAACCTGAAAACCTGGAAAAGTCTGTATTTATACAGTACAAATCGAGAAAATGGGGCATTTTGGAATACTCAAAAACCTGAACTTCAGGCATATGCCTGAAAACTTTTACCCCTGTATAATATCAGCAATTTCTTCTCTCCATTGATTCGGTCGGCACAATCCCTTCAGCCAATCAAAAACGTCGTCAGTCGACCTGCATTCATTCGGTGGAGGTGAAAGCTTCGGTCTTTTTCCTTAAAGCATTACCAACTTTCAGCATTAATATCTCGACGACTACGCCAAATTATTAAAAATGCGTTGGTAGTTAGAAAGTTTAAATCACATTCTTTAGAGAAAGAGTTTTGTTTGTGAAAATTAGCGATGGATTTTGGAAATATTCTGCCTCAAAAATGGTATCCCGTAACGATAAAGACCGAGGTTGTACCCTCGATGAAAAAATGAAAGTGAGGCTATGACGTCATGCCGACTGATTCTATGTGTCTAAAAATTAAGAACATCCTAAATGACAGTATGTTTAAGTCTAAAACTGAGAGGAGACATTCAAATAATTTCATTCTAAACTTGGACTTTCGATTGAAACCAGTGTGGCAAAAGGAGAAAGTGTTGTAAGATTGACATTTTTTTTTCTTCTTTTTCTTCAATATTGCAAGAAGGGCTTTCAAAACTGAACATAATTGGGTGAAGGTTTATTTGGTGTTATATACATTTTAATCAAATAAATACAACCTCAATTCAGAGAAAAGGTTTGACAATTTTTTGATCTATACGAATTTTCCTATTTCTTACCCCTCCCACACAATTCCAATGCTTGATCTGTCAAACACCTGAAAGCACTGTTTATCAAAAAATTCACCTTGACAATTCTTGAAATATCCAATCTTACGATAAATCCATTCGTATTTAATCTTTACCGTCCATAAAAGTTCCAAATTATGTCGATTGGAGAGCTAAATCTGCGTCATATTGCAGCTAAATGTTCCGTCTGCACTCATGAACGGCCATATTTGTTTTGACAACTGGCCGATTTGAGTATCGGAATTGGCGGACGTCAAATACAAAAATGTTCATGTAATCGATCAAATGTTGAAAGTCAAATCTTAGAAGATTCCTCTAGATCTATTCTAGATTTATTTAACTTGATGAACGATCATTCTATTTCAATTTCAAACATTTAAATCGTCCCCTAAACCCTTATTTATAAAACCCTGAAACTTGATAGCTCTGAAAACACCGAGACAAAAGAAGAAAAGAGCGATTATGCTTGATCTCAGGCCAAAAATGCCGAATTTGACTTATATCACACCGAAAATGTAGGGAAAAACCAATTTAGCACCCCCCCCCCCCCCCCCCCCTATACTCAGACAAAGGGACCTGAGCCCACCCAAAGTTTTTAATTGCTTCCTACGGGCCTGGACCTTTAGAACAGCATTTCGATGCTTTTCAACGAAAACCTCGTATATAACTGCAGCTTTTCAACCGTTCTAACTATTTTCTAGTCAGTAAAGAGCCTAATCGATCCCATTCTTAGGGTAAGGTGTGGCAAAACGCCCCTCGGGGTAAAACGCCCGCGACCCGCCCCCACACATCGATTTCTAGGAAATGCCAATATATATGACAAACTTATGACCTTAATATGATTGTAAAAAATGTGTAGCCTACATAATGTGACAGAAAAGTTTTAGCTATGACATTAGTCAATAATAAAGTATTTTGCAAAAATCATTTTCGGGCCATTTCTTATTATTTCCTGCAGCCATTAATTTCGTGTTGGGCAGGTTTAAAAAAAATGTGACCAAAGTGTGACATTTAAATGTTAAGAATAACAGCTGATTTTACAAAATATCATCCCGATTTCTTAATTAGGGTGGCTAAAAACAATTCTAAATGGTTAAGCAGTGCCCAAATTATATTTTAAATTCATGTTCACTACTTTTTAGCTAAAATTGTGTGCACAATTTTGCAAAATGACAACAAAAAAGCGTTTCACTCCTGACAGCATATATATTGCACAATATGAGAAATTGTAACCCACGAATCACTAAAAAGTAGAGTGCAGAATGCCCACAAGGTTGATGGCTTCCTAAAAAAATTGAGTGGTAGATTTCTGGCTGAATAGACAAAAATGAGAACACATTTTGAAAAATAAAAGTGTTTCACTCCTGACATAAAATTCAGAGGGGTATTTTATAAAACAGGCTCCACATCCTAAACCAATGAAGATAAGATAAAAAAGTGATTTTAAGATGATGATGCACATGTTGTTTTATGAATTACAAGTGCTTATTGTAGTATCCTGTCACTGTCTTTTATTTACCATAGCTTAGAAACTTGGTAAAACTGTTAAGTGTCACACAAAAACGTTTCACTCCTGACATTTTTGACATGTTTTAATGACGTATCTTTTTTATTTGTGAAGCGATTTTCTTTAAACTTGGTACCCAGTATATAGACTCAATAACACATCTTTTTACCTTTGATTGGGTTGAATATGTTTCTCTGTAAAAGTCGTGGCATGTAAAAAGTGAATGGTCACATTTTTTTTAAACTTGTCCTGTTACATCTGACACGGATATATGTTATGATATCTCACATACAATACATACATCTATAGCACATTACATTTACATACTTTTATTGAAAAAGAAACATTTTGTAAAATAGTTGGTGTATTTGGAATATTTTGATAAATGGTGAAATTGTCACTTTGGGGCAAAACGCCCCCAGTCTCATGGGGCAAGACGCCCCCTGGTTCGGAATTTTCCGGACCTAATCGTAGACGTTCGGCGGTTTCCGATCTATACGGAAACGTTACGAAAGGGAAAAATCTGTGGCCGATTGATTACGGCAACGCCTGAAAAATGCCGACCTCTTGTCAATTTCTATTATCTTTATTTTTTTACATTTTTAACCTTGATACACATCTGCATGCCTTCTACTTTTTATGTGTGTTCATCATTTTTGTTAATCAAGCGAATAACATCAAAAGAGTGTTAGTCACTTTATCAAAAGTTGCAGGGTCAAAATCTTTGTTATCCCACGTACTAGACCGGAAAATATAAAATCGACCACGAAGAACACCCAATAGATATTGATTTCAGTCGTAAGAACTTTTTTCAGTCAGCTTTAAATGATTAAATTTGAGGTATGGGGCAAAACGCCCCCGGGTGCGTTTTACCCCATCGGGAGGGGCGTTTTGCCCCAGGTGTGGGGCAAAACGCCCCTTTTGAAAAAATATTATTTTTGCCTATAAAATGCATATTTCAATACGCAAAGCCAAAATCACAATCATGTCACAATGTTCAGCTGACTTAAAGCTTTGTAACACTGCAAAAAATACATCTATATCGCCATTCGTTTTTAAGATATTGACCAAAAACAATTTGGGGGGCGTTTTGCCCCACCTTACCCTACTATGACCTAGACCTATTGTCCATTATGTCGTCTGTGACAGCTTTTAAATTGGAGTTCAGGGCTGTTGTTTTTTGTTGACAGAAATGAGGATGCTGAGCACTACTTTTTTTTTTTTTTTTTTTTTTTTTTTTTGTTTTGTTTTTGTTTTGTTTTTGTTTTTCCCCCAGAGCTGTCCAAGTCCATCCGAGATTAAGGATTAAGTTTTGTTTTAAACCTTTTCTGAACTACAAAATAATCGTAAAATTTGGACTGGTCCAATCTGAAAGCTGAACACTATACAGACGTTATGAACGATTGGCATTGCATGTATTATCGTATCGCTGCTTTTCAACGAAAATCTCGTAACTGCAGCTTAAAACAAGCTGCAGTTACGAGGTTTTTTTTTTTTTTTTTTTTTTTTTTTTTTTTTTTTTTTTGTTGAAAAGCGACAATATAAAGCATAGAAATCTAATAGCACCAGGAGAAAATGCTAGACTTAAACAAATTCTTTCTATTATCACATTACATTCGCAAGCTTTTGATTAAAGACACAAAATCATGTCTTAATTGGGGAAGGATTAAAGGTTGATTAATAGGCCCTGTCGCGGATCCAGGATTTCTGTGAAGGGGGTTCGAACATACAAAATACGGGCGGTTTCGTTTTCCTGGTAGGCCCTATTACACAATTTTGACGAATTTCTGCATGAAAATGGAAAATTAATCAGGCTATGTACAGAGTAATCCGAGTTTTCTCTGATGAAATTCGCTCTTTGATATATTGATGTCCCTCAATGAGCGACATCAACATATCAAAGAGCGACTTTCACCAGAGAAAACTCGGATTATGTACAGAGGGAATTCGTGTAACACCCCCAACCCCTCTGGATCCACTACTGGGGCCTACTACCGGTATGTTGGTGAATACTTATATAGGAGTAGAACTCAGATGCTGATAAAGGGGAGATTACTGCTTGTTTAAAGTGACATTTTACAATTAGTAAATTATTAAGTTAAGTTATTAAATTAAGCAGTAAATTATTTTTACACAAATTTTACTTTTATTCTATCTGAAAGAGCATCTCTTCTTATGAAAATTCTGAAAATTTCAAGTCAAAACACAGAACCATTTACGAGAAATCTATATTTTTGTGCTAAAATTAAACGAATTGTTGTGGACAACAGTTCAGATTTTTATAGAATTTGTCATTTCTGTCTCAACTTTAAAGTCGTATTTTTCGCTTATAAATAGAAACTTTAAAAAACTGATAGCATTTCTAAGCATTAGAATAAACAATCTTTACATCAAGACATACTTGTAAAAATTGAAATAAATGTGAAATGTCACTTTAAAGTAATTTTTCCTTGACTTTGACAAAATTGTTGTTTTCTTGGCCTCTGTTTTCACTGTTACAGCCCCAAATATTGATCATCCAATACCCGTAAGATCATGAATACAATTTTGAGTTTGATTATAATCTCCCGTTTTAAATAGTGTGCCCTCGAACATGACAACATTGTTATTTTCACGCTATCTAGGTTCAGGTGAGCGATTAAGGACAACCATGGTCCTCTTGTTAAGTTTATGATTAACCCATTCCCAGGTAATGGCGCTTCCTGCTGCCCATAGGTTAAATGCTTTTGAAACACTGGAAAATAAAGAAATTGCTTGACACAAGAAATTTCTTTATTTCCCACAATGTTTTCCACACAAAAAAGACAAACAAAAATCATTCACCTGAATAAGTATTAAAATGTTGTTATTTGGTAAATGGTTAATCTAGTAAATCATTGAATTTGAAGAACATTGTAGGTCCCCTTTATAATGATTTTTGAAGAAAGCAGATAAACCTTACTTTCGTTACACCACAATGGTCAAAAACAAAGCAATTTAATTATTTGAAAATCAGCTCTATTTTTAATTGCAATTGTGTACATGAACATTCACTTTTATTGTTCGAAATATCTGTGGTATTTATTAATTACATATGTTTTTGTTTCTGTTATTACTGTTTTATTTATTTGTAAATTCGGAACTAGGAATAAACTGCGGCGGATTCAGGACTTTTGTGAAGGAGGTTAAAAAAATACAAAGAGGGAGGTTCGTTTTTCTGTTAGAATTACTACACATTCTTGACTGAATTTCTGTACAAATATGAAGTAACCAGGCTACAGATTGGGGGGGGGGGGGGGGGGGGTCGTTTTAACCACCAGATCCTCTCTGGGTCCAACACTGTGGTGTCTATCTAAAGTTCTTACCAAAAGTTTAAATTGAATAAAAAGGAAGCTACTTGAATGTAAATACAAATTTGAATTCAAAAATACGTGCATATCAAAATACGGACCAACTCTTTCCCAAGCGACAGAATTTCAGGACAGCAACAATTACTGTCTTTTTTTTTCTTTATAGTTTTGTTGATTGTTTTAAGGATCGTAATATTTAAAAAAAATCTATAGAATGCAATGATATGAAATTTTATGTATGATCGACATGAGTCAAACACTGGTGGTGAACTCGGTCATAGCGATGGATGTTTTTCGCTACAACAAGGTACAGACATATGGCGTTTAAATGTGAGTTTAAAGATCTGATTGGATAGTTTTTCTAATAACAATGTAGGTGTTCTAAAAATAGACCGGGTTTACCGATATGTATTGACAAACCAACCATCGGCGTTGTTATAAAATCTCGTAACTACGGCTTTATCGAAGCCGTAGTTACGAGATTTTATAACAACACCGACGGAATACAATGATCGCGAAAAAACGTCCCACGCTTTGGCCGAGTTCACCACCAGTGTCAATGACTGTCTTGATTTACATTACTTTGTATCACGGTGGAGAATCACGTGACGCATCAATTGGAGAAAATCACCAATGATTCTGTCAATACGCGTCCAATTCAATTTCAGTTAAAAAGAGAGAGGATGGAAAATGTATAGAACTGGATTTGGTAGATCAGCTGATTAAAAGAGTTATTGACGACTGCTTGGTCACTAATAACTTGTAAATTAGCTAGGTTTTTAAGATCTACAACAGCCAGTAGGCTAAGTTCCTGGCGCATTTCCGACTTCTCTGCTTAAAACAATTTTCAAATCAATTAGATCTATTTATTTAGTAAATAGGCCTAGTTGAAAATTTTCTGAAATTGTTGTGTCACGAGATTCCCTATCATGTTGTATTACAGGGCTCCTGCACATAGAAACAGCCATTGATCTAATCAAACTCCAACCTTGACCATGGGCTGCAGCGATTCTCGTGTTTCACATAGACCACACCGGAGAAAGCCGAACTCTGTGCGCCGAAGAGACAAAGTGCGTCGTGAACCGGGAACCAAAAACTACGAGAGTGTTCCGGTAGTGTTGGCGGAGCAGCCTGAATTTGAAATCGAACAACCGCAAGTGTACAAGTCCGAACATATTGACGAAACGGTAGGTTCAGAGTAATTTCTGATATTGCGAAATTGCATTTGAGGTCGGTTCTAGAAAAGGGACATTAAATTTTAAGACATTTGAGACAAACTTGAATCTAGGTCGGCTCGCGCACGAAACGAAGTCTGATAAAGACACAGTCACGTGCTTTTTTCGTAACAAATACGTGCAACTGTAGAAAACATCATTGATCGTGATCATATTAAACCAGGTACAATCCGACAGGGATCCAACTTGGGGTAAAATGCCATGACTACCTTTTTCCATGGTCCTAGTTCGTTGGGATTCACGTACATCTTATTCATTTACAATGCGATAACTTGAAATTACAGTACGCAAACCTTATTCTCCTATGCCATCGAATAGCGATGTGTCTATTGAGGTAGGGAGAATTGATCTTTGGTGTGCCTTCCCATGAGACATTGTCAATTTATCGTAAGATGATATAGAAAATGCTTTTTTTTTGGAACATGGTTCAACGCTATGCTTGATCTTTTTGAGAATTGTCCAGAATGGTGAAACACATCATCGCACTTTTTTGATGTTACTTTTTTCGATACCTTTGAACGGTCATGAATTTGTTGTTGCCGAATGTTTACGACGTCGCCCTAAATATGTTTCTAATAATATTAGGTTCATTTAGTGCCATATATGTGGGCAGGATTAAAAAAATGTGACCAAAGTGTGACATTTAAATGTTAAGAATAACAGCTAATTTTACAGAATATCATCCAGATTTCTTAATTAGGGTGGCTAAAAACTTTTCTAAATGGTTAAGCAGTGCCCAAATTATATTTTAAATTCATGTTCACTCCTTTTTAGCTAAAATTGTGTGCACTATCTTGCAAAATGACAACAAAAAGCGTTTCACTCCTGACAGCATATATATTGCACAATATGAGAAATTGTAACCCACGAATCACTAAAAAGTAGAGTGCAGAATGCCCACAAGGTTGATGGCTTCCTAAAAAAATTGAGTGGTAGATTTCTGGCTGAATAGACAAAAATAAAAGTGTTTCACTCCTGACATAAAATTCAGAGGGGTATTGTAGTAAACAGGCTCCACATCCTAAACCAATGAAGAAAAGATAAAAAAGTAATTTTAATATAATGATGCACATGTTGTTTTATGAATTACAAGAGCTTATTATTATTTGTGAAGCGATTTTCTTTAAACTTGGTGCCCAGTAAATAGACACAATAACACATCTTTTTAGCTTTGATTGGGTTGAATATGTTTCTCTGTAAAAGCCGTGGCATGTAAAAAGTGAATGGTCACATTTTTTTAAACTTGCCCTTGTGTATGTTACGACAACTTTGATTTCGGTAGAACCAAGTGATCAAATCTTAATATTCAACATTTGGCAATAAGACAAGTGATATCTTTATATACTTTTAAGACGAACAACAGAAAGATCGAGAAAGGACTACAGGGAACCAACGTAAAGTTCAAACTCGCCATATACGCGGGGATTCACAACATAAAAGTGCATCACGAGGATGACGTCACGTGCAGAATTAGAGGGGCGGAGTTTCTTCCGAACGGAAATCTGATCGTGTGTGACCAAGCCAATCAGAGTTTGAAGCTGTGGAACTCGGAGTTTAAGAGTCTGGCACATGTAAAACTATCCGGTATGCTTTATCTATTATCTGATCCGTTCAAATAAAAAGTCAAACTATTAGACATGGTCAAAATAAAAATATGTGACATAGGGCCTACAGCATTATTCACATCCGAACAGCAGACAATTTGTACATGCACAAAAGTATCTAAGAGAAACCAGAAAAAGCTGGGTATTTCCCTTCCTTTGTGTTGTCGAATGTGTTCTGTTACATTAGCCTACAAACTCAGGTATTGTTTTATTTTTTGAAAGAAAAAACATTACCTGTAATTTAGGCATGATCAACCAAAAACTTTATCACATTGAATGGGGGGTTTTGTGATTCCGAAGAAAAATTACCAAATTCTCATAGGTTTATGTTTAGCACGTCAGTTATATGCAATGAATGTTTATGGGTAAATAATGCCGATATATATAGACAATGGTAGACATATCTTTGACAAAAAATCAGCAAATCAGTGCACATGGCAGCGTACAAGGTGTCAAAGTTTCTATATAGCTTATTATTTTCTTACAACTTCAGGTAAACCACACGACCTCTGTGTTCATGCTTCAAACAAAGAAGGTTCCGATGTTTATGTCACTATTCCAAGCGAAAGACTTATCCACGAATTTTATGTTGAAAGTACAGTCATTGTAGCGGGTCAGAAAATACGAACTGACGGATGGTGCTACGGTATAGCTCCGTACAAAACTGGACTGGTTGTCTGTGTTGGTACAAAAATTGTGTTTCTAGACACGGACGGTCAGAGAACCAAAGTTTTGCAATATGACGAGACTGGAAAATCTATTTTTGGATCTGCATTTCACGTGTGCGTCACTCCTGACCACAATATTCTTGTCACGGATACTCTGAAACAAGTCGTCATTGCGTTGAATGTAGACGGTAAAATTCTATACAGGTAAATAATGCTATTATTTTGAATATTGTAACATAGTAGTTGCAGAAGAGCAAAAATTCGGCATCCTGTTTTTCAAACATAGCCATATACATCGCATATTCATTGAGAATGTATGTTTTATATACAGAAGATGTTCAAATAATGTTATTCAAGTATTATGAAACTATTATTAATATAATAAGCATGCGAAAAATCATCCACAATACGTTGATTCTAGTTGATGTTCAACTTTTTCCAATACGTTTATTTCTCTAATTACTTTGTGTATTATAATTTTTGTTTTAGAAAAAAAAAATCTGAATGATGTCGTATAGAAAGCCTACTAATTAGGTCTTTTCGGATAATTAAACATATTTTAACCTGACCAATAAGAAAGACAACAGAAGAGTAAAAAGATGTATGTTGAATGCCACAATGTGTATTTTGTTCAACTCCGATTTTTTATTCATTTATTTCAAAGCAACACGTTTTCATACAAATGCAAATGGCACTGTTCACGCTAGAATAAAAAAGAAACTTATGTATCGTTATTTATCGCTGAAATTGCCATTTTTATATTTTCTCGCACCAGATATAAAGAATTAAGTGTTCCCCACGGTGCTATAACAGACAAAGAAGGAAACATATTTCTATGCGGTATGTTAATTTTGACCTAGAATTCCAACATTTTCCTTCTCAAAGTAATAATGACAGAGCTCGAACATTTCTATTTTCTAAAGTTATTGACAAGTTGTTGTTGTTCAGATGTTCGGTAGTTCATGGGGCAGATTTGATAATATCCTGACAGTAACCCTTACTTTAAAATAATCTATCAATATTTTACATTGTACATTTACAGCTCATGGTAAATGACCTGACAGATTATATCTAGGCATTAGCTAGAGATGCCATTTCAAGTCATTAATCGCGAGTCAAACAAATGCTGTTTCCTTTCTGCAAATAAAAACCTCTCTGCTTTTAATCCGCGTTTGAATTATACAGAACACAATTGGCTCTTTGTTGCGAACATGCTAGATCTAAAATGTAATATAATGCTTTGATTGATTTTACAAAATTATCATCTTAAATAGTATCCCCTTAGTAATCCCTTGGTATATATTAGCTTGTTACTCATTTTCAACCTTTTTAGGGGCAGACGATAAGGAAGTAGACGTTTTACATCAAGTAACCACGGACGGCGAGAAGGTGAAAAGTTTGTTGTCATGGAGACACGTGGGGTTCAAGCCGGATGTGATTTGTTATCGCGACCAGGACAAGTTACTTGCGGTGTGTGGGGACAATGACAGGATAAAAACATTTAAGTAAGTTATATGTATTAAATAGAGGCTGTATAGTAGATTATACGCGAAATAAATATTCCAATGCGCGCAGCGCATTGAATGTTTTTTTTTTTTTTTTTTTTTTTTTTTTTTTTTTTTTTTTTTTTTTTTCGCGTAGAATCTACCATACATACTATATCTGACTAAGTGTTCGCTAGCGGTTAATTGGAGACGAGGGCGTGGCTATGTAAAGATGTCACATAAACTAGCTGACAGTCTCGTTTATGCGAAATATAGCGGCGAAATTTCAAATTATTTTGCAATTTCATTGGTCCAAAAAGTAGGTCGAACACTAAGTTTGTTGTCATGGTGATGAGGACGGTATTGTCCACCCAAATTAACCCGGGACAATTTCATTTTCATGTGCAAAGTCCGTTAGTTGAGGGTCTTAACAAAACATTACCGAAGTGGGGGTCATTACATATGCAGATGTCCCGGGTTAATCTTGCTGGACAATAAGTAACAGTATGATAGGTATACATTGCTTTATTTGGTAATATGTCTAAAGAGGTTGGGAAAATTAATATTTTGCAAATTTCTGACATTCTAAAAACCATCATTAACGAGGACCCGTAGTATGAACTTTGGATATAGCGTTGACAAAGTGGTCAAATGTCTGTTTTTGGTTAGATTTCCATATAAAAACATGGACAATTTTAACCAAAACAGGTATTTACCAAAGTTCACACAGCCCGATCGGTTGTTCAAGCGGTAGTACCGATGTTTCGACACGCGCTAACACTAACACAATATGGGGGTACGTTCCATAAGGAGCTCCAGCTTAGTACATACATTTCGTCGGTGTTACTAGTATTGCGAAACCTCGTAACTACAGCTTCATCAAAGCAATATTAACGAGGTTTTGCAATAACACCGACGATTTCCAATGGATGCTCATGGTTCAGTCTACTGTTTACAATCTCACCAAAAAGACAACGACGTGGCCTTAGTTTAAAAAAGACCTGCGTGACTGGGGATCGAACCACAAACCCGCCTTATATGTTCAGGAAAGACTATCTTCAAAATTCTTTCAGGCTAGAGACGAGAAGAAGTGGTAAAATATATTCAAATGACGCCGTTCTGTGGACTGATGTTGACAAACCTAGCAAACATAGATCCATAACACCTGAACGTACAACGGCAGAGGTCCAAAGAATGATGAAACAAATTCTTAAAGGATAATTAATTGATTGATTGATTGATTGGCGGCAAGAAACGGGGCAAATATATCGCTGCTTTTAAACAAAAACCTCGTAACCGCAGCTTGAAACAAGCTGCAGTTACGAGGGTTTTGTTGGAAAGCGAAGGTGTATTCAAATGATGCCGTGTTATGGACAGACGTTGATACACCTAACAAACATTAAACACCTGAACGTACAACGGCAGAGGTCTAGAGAATGATGAAACAAATTATTAAAGGATAATTGATTGATTGAATTATGGGTTGATTGGAGACGAGAAATATAGCGAAGACATCATTGCTTTTCAACAATAACCTCCTAACTGCAGCTTAAAACAAGCTGCAGGTACGAGGTTTTTGTTGAAAAGCGAAGATATATTCAAACGACGCCATATTGTGGACTGATGTCGATAAACCTAACAAACATATAACACCTGAACGTACAACGACAGAGGTGCATCTTCGCAAGCCAAGGGTGACATTTACGACGTAACGTCGTTTCTGTATTCACCATTGGCGTATTAAGTCCGATTTTCTTGGTCTCCTGGAAAGCGTTTTCATTGGTTCCAGCGAGGTCTCGCTGGAACCAATCAGATTGTCGACTCATACATTTGTTATGAGTAACCAAATCATGACAACGGGCGGGGAAAAGCATTGCATTTGCAACTCAAAAACGCGAAGATGGGCGATTTTTCCTAAGAATTTCACTGCAATAGACAGGAATTCCCTATATTTAATCGACGAATTATTATACTTTCGACAATTCGACCAAAAAAACAGCTAACTTTTACCTAATCCGCATGACGTATGACGCGAAAGACAACGCGCGTTAATGACGTCATCAATAATGGACGTAAACAACCAGCAGAACAACCGCTAGGCGGCGCTTCGCGATTTCAAGAAAATCTGACTAAATCCGCCAAGGGTGAATACATACGTAGGTGGGTTCAACCTTGGCTAGCGAAGATGACAGAGGTGCAGACAATGATGAAACAGATTCTTAAAGGATTATCGATCGATTGATTAAATCATTTGTTAATTGATTGGTTGGATGTAGACGAGACATATAGCGAAGATATCGCTGCTTTTCTACAAAAACTTCGTAACTGCAGCTTAAAACAAGCTGTAGTTACGAGGTATTTGTTGAAACGCGAAGATTTACTCGAACGACGTCTTGTTATGAACTGGTGTTGATAAACCTATCAAACATATAGATCCAAACCATTGCTTGCAAAATAACAATAGTAGGCTATGAAATGTAAAACAAGAGCCGTCAGAGACGGACAATGCTCCCCGAATAAGGCATTGTCACAATAAATGTATGCTATGGAGAGCTAACATAAAGCTAACAAATTCTAAGCCCCCTTTTTCCATGACATATTTTTTATATGCAAATTTCAAATAGTTTATTGTCAAGGGCATCTGATTTACTACTCAAATATGAAATTTCATCAAATTCTGACCACTAGACTAGGAGAATTTAGAGAAAAACTGTATTTTACCTTAAGTCTCCTTTTCCCATGACGAGGCCTCAAATCCAAAAAACTGGGAAAAGTACATCGGCATTATGTCATAGGGAGTTCACATGGTAAGTTTCATTTGATTTGGCCCAAGGGTTATGGAGAAATCTCTTCGGACGGACGGACAGACAGACGGACGGACGGAATGACGGACGGACAGGACGAACGGACGGACAGACAAAGCGGCGACTATATGCTCTCCCTTCGGGGAGCATAAAAATTTCGTAAAAATGTACCATATTGTACTTGCCAGGCTACACAATTTGTAGGTTTTTTAATGACAACTCCTCTTCATTTAAACCTTTCCCAAACGACAAAATTTTAGGGTGATCCACTTCAAAAAGTGTCACAAAAGACAAAATCGTTGTTATTAAAGATAGAATTTGTGTAAGAGGGTTGTTTGATAAATTCGCGGAATTATTCTGTAATTCAAAATTGTGATTGAATATCAAAATTAAATTTGTTTCGTGATAAACCTTAACTATTCGTCAGTAAGAATGCAAAATATCACTATCATACGCTTACAAATAATTTCTACAGATACCATTGAATAGGGTCATGTCTTGCCAGTTGCCTTTGCCTGAGCGTCACGTAACGTCACGCCGCCGTAATTGACGTCAGGTCTGTGAAAATCAGAACTGAACGACCCATTGACTCTGTCGATATAGTCTCCAGCAGCTCAGCTTTAAAATTACTGTGTATGCGGTTTAACTCTGAATAAATGTTTTCTTAACTCAGTCACTGATGAATGATAAATGAAAAGATAAATTCTAGCGATTTTCTTTAGTTCGTCGGAAGTTTCGATATGCTGGACAATGAATTATGATATTAGTTCCGTACTATTTAGGGATGGAGTGTGCCTAGAGTTTTACATACATATACATTTTTCTTTCTTTGTTTCGGGATCATAGTAACAAAACCGCATTTCGCTAGTCGTTTCAATTTTATCAAAGGAATTGTCGCAACCATAGTAATACCGCATTAGAAAATCACAAGAAGAGTAAGAAGACTGAACATGATTCTGCTGGTCGACGTCTCGTAGAAAACGAAAAGCCAAACTACCGGAAACCTTTGACATGCTTATTCATCTCCTGTAAAAGTACGATAAACGACTTAATTAATTCGAAAGAGACATCTTCACTGCAACAGACAGTACAGTCAAGGACATATCCGCCCAGACAAGCTGTCCTTCATAAGCACCGGTACTCTGACTGATCGAATGGTTTGGTCTACCTGGACAGTCATCATCATGTACCGATGTTTTGTCTGTCTTTAAGCGTCCGTACCACTTAAATACAAATGCGTTTCCACATATCGACAAATTCATAGACTTTCCCATTTCTCTCAATGTATTCTGTAGGCGATAACTCTAACCAAACACGAAACATTACGACGGTGCGCTATCAGGTTATAAGATGACGTCAGTTTTCTTCAACGATTTGCTTACGACATGATCTTGAAAACGCTGTGTACACGTCAACTTTTGAAATAGAAACGGCAAATTTTCAGAAATTTACTACACAATGTCAACCAAACACAAGCTTAAATTCCATGGTTCTGGCGCGCACGGTTATGGTGCACCGGCACGATTTTCATTTTCACAATTGTTTCAAAACTGACCAAAGGCAACGTCGCGTAAATGGGTTGCTATAGAGACCGAAAAAAGTTCATAAAAGTGGGTAAATTTTATTGTCGTTAAAGCCCCAAATGTATGACATGATTTTCTATACGTGTGCGTAATTTCATAATTTTTTAATACAAAATAAAGAAATGAGAAACAAATTCCGCGAATTTATCAAACAACCCTCGTATAATATGGCACAGAAAATATTGAGACAAAAGGAGATACTGCAGTTTCTTCTTTTGTTTCAATGTTTTCCCAAGCCTTTTCTTTTAGGGACGTCAAAACCAGGCCTTGTTTGGGAAAGGGTTAAGGATAACTATTCAAACATGAGCAAAAGTGGCCATAAGCAATTACAATCAAGGACTTGTTCGTTTCAAAATGTTTTATTTTTTAACAAATTGCATTTCATGTATCCATATGGCAAAAGAGAATAAATTCTTGACTGGTTTGACTTTGATATTTGACCTTTATTTTAGTACAAACAGAATACAAACATATTGGCTAACTTCACCATGGATAATCACGTGATGCAGTAATTACCGAATATCTTCAATAACTTGGTTAATACGGGACCGATTTGAATTCGGTTTGAAGCAGAGAATGTGGACAGACGTCACACATTAGATGGACGTGGTGGTTGATTTTTGAAAAATCAACAGATAAAAAAGTTATTGAAGATAAACCAAAATTTTGGTTTATCTTCAATAACTTTTTTATCAGTTGAAATTTTTAAAAATCCACCACATCCATGTTATTTCTGACATTTTTTCCACATTCTCTGCGTCAAACCGAATTCAAATTGGCCAAGTATTGACAAAGTTATTGAAGATTATCGGAAATTCTAAGTAACGTGATTATACACCGTGAACTTTGTAACTAAAGCTGTAGTCACGAGGTTTTCCTTGCAAAGCAGCAATAGGCAAAGAGGCCTAATCAGACAAAAGTAAACAGTGAAATAATACAGTAAAGTAACAAAGTTACAAAGTAAATTGCAGACATACAAATGAATAGACATAAATTATACTAACAATAGTAATACTGGATAAACTTGAAATTAAATTCAGTCAAACAAAAAATATAACATTTTCCCAAACAAGACCTGCTTTTGACGTCCCTGATAGAATACACTTGGGAAAACATTGAGACAAAAGAAGAAACTGCCGATAACAAGCAGTTTCTCCTTTTGTCTCCATATTTTCTACGCTATATTGTGCACAAATCTTATCTTTATCAACATCCACATTGGCCTCTGCAACTTTCATATTGGACCACCCTAAAATTTTATCGTTTGGGAAAGGGTTAACAAGATGTGTTTGTGGAAAATCAATGTCCCCTTGCATTAAGTCTTCATTTTATGTTCTTTGACAATCAGGGCAATAGTAAAACAATATGGCCCCCATCTTTCAATATGGGAGCCTTTCAAATATCCTCTAACTACGAATGAATAGATGAACAATGGCAACAGTCTTCAGTTGGACTGTCTAAAATTTTGATATATGAAATCATCGCTTTTCTGCGAAAACCTCATATCTGCAGCTTGTTTTAAGCTGCAGATACGAAGTTATCACAGAAAAGCGACGAAATGGAGCTAATTTATAGAAATGAATTAATCCTCTTTTGAAAAGAGGAATAGTGATAGTTCAGAAAATAAAAATATAGGAAAAATGAACTAATATGAAAGAAGTTGTGTAAAACAATATTTCTGTTTGATAAATTTGGTAAAAATTTAAGCTGAATTTAAACACAGCTACCAGTAGCTATTTATAGCAGAAATACAGTATCTTTCTTGCTTACCCTTCCCCAAATAAGAACTATGTTTGACATCCCTAATAGAAAATGATTGTGAAAACATTGAGACAAAAGAAGAAAATGCTGACAATCAGCAGCTTCTCCTTTTTGCATCAATATTTTCTGCACTACATTGCACATAAATCCCATCAACATTACCATACATTTTGTCATCTGCAGCAGCTTTGAATTGCAACTTACTATTTTGTCGTTTGGGACAGGGCTTTAGGAGAAATCGCTGCTTTTCAACAAAAACTCGTATCTACATCTTGTTTACAGCTGTAGATACAAGGACCTTAGGTTTTAGTTGAAAAGCAATGAAATACAATATCTGTCCTATTCACTGGTTGTCTCCCTTAGTTGGTCCCATTAGTTTCTTTAGTATCATTCTCTGTTTGGTCTCGTATAACCTGCAAATACAAAATTTGAATAATTAATGATTGATTGGAGTTTAACGCCGTTTTCAACTGCAATGGTCATATTGTGGCGTCTGACACTAACCACGGATTACTTGTGTTTCTCATACAAGTACCTCAACAACATATTAACCGAGCCTTCAGCTGCTTGTCCACATAGGCTAACAATATCTAACCATTTGGGGGAGACAATTTCGTCTGAAAGGATACTTGCAGCGACCAGGGATCGAACCACGTACATCACAAGTGAGAGTCTGATGCGCTCCCAACTGCCCAATGGCCATGGCTGAACGATTGATGAACCCTTGATAAAATTGAGATCTTTTAAAGCAACAGAGAATATGACAATTTAACCCTTACCCAAACGGCAAATTTTTGGACTGTTGCAATGATGTTGCAAACAACAATTTCAAGTTAATGAAATTTAAAAAAAAAAAATGAGTTAGAAAACATTGTGATAAATAAATTGCTTGTCACAAGCAATTTCTTCATTTTCCACAATGTTTCCCTGTCATTTTCTTATGAGGGAGTCAAAAGTTGTCACTGTGCAGTAATGACTTAAGTTTTTTAATTTTTCTTCTACATTTGAATTGTGTGAACTTGGCAACAAACATCTTCTCCACTGTGTTCAAACAAGTTACTTTTGCTATGATTTATATCTTTTTTTTTTTTTTTTTTTTTTTTTGCAATACCTTTGACTTCGGACATGTGCATAATTTAGCCATATCAGTAAGGGTTCAAGACAATTTCATAAAACCTAAATTTCTTGCAAATACTGGTAAAACAGAAGTTATACTATTTAAAATGAGCTCACTTATTTCTTGACTAGAACACTTTCTTCTGGGGAAATTATTTTAAAAGGACAATACAACAAAACCTACCTTTCTTGCAAAATATGGTAAAGCAAAAGCAGCTTTATGTACATCAGAGTAATAATATTTTAGATTAAGATCACTTATTTCTTGTATAGACCACTTTCTCTTCAGAGGAAGGTATTTCAAAAAGGACAAACTGGACAATGCAACTAAAGCATATGCTTACCTTTCTTGCAAATTCTGGTAAAACAAAAGCAGCTTTATGAACATCCGAGTTATAATATTTAAGATTAAGATCACTTATTTCTTGACTAGACCACTTTCTGTTCAGGAGAAGGTATTTAACCATTTCAAAAGCTGCTGCAGATGACAAATGGATTGAAATTGTGAAATTGTGTACAATATAGCATGGAAAAAATAGAGACAAAAGGAGAAACTGCTGGTTATCAGCAATTTCTTCTTTTGTCTCTATATTTTCCTATGCAATTTCTATATGGGATGTCAAAACCAGGTCTTGTTTGGGAAAGGGTTAAAAGGATATTACAACAAAAGCATATGCTCACCTTTCTTGCAAATTCTGGTAAAACAAAAGCAGCTTTGTATACATCTGAGTTATAATATTGTAGATTAAGGTCACTTATTTCTTGTTTTGACCACTTTCTCTTCGGGCTGAAGGGAAGAAATTCTAAAAGGACAATACAAAAGTATACGCTTACCTTTCTTGCAAATTCTGGTAAAACAAAAGCAGCTTTATGAACATCCGAGTTATAATATTTTAGATTAAGATCACTTATTTCTTGACTAGACCACTTTCTTATTGGATCACTGAATACTGTGTCCTGAAAAAAGAGATGACATTAATCCATTACCAAACTGTAAAATTGATGACTGGTCCAATTTCAAATTGGATAAAACTTTACATTTTTGTGACTTTTTGGCCAGAAAACATTATGGGAAATGAAGAAATTGCTTGTCACAAGCAATTTCTTCAGTTACCACAATGTTTTCCAAATTCATTATCTTGTGGGGAGTCAAAAGAGTAAATATTTCAGTATTTGGAATTTGATGCCTTTAGACACTTCGAAAGATTTTGATAATGGCTTTGGAAAACATTGTGGGGAAAAGCAGAAATTTTACACCTATTTTTTCATTTCCCACAATACATGTATTTTCTATTGATAAAGATCAAAAAATGCAGAGTACATTTACTTGAAATTGTCGTCTGCAGTATCTTTTGACCTGTCTAAAATAAAGCTGTCTAGGCGACATAACAAACATTTTGCCGTGGAAAGTGTAGATTTTTTTTAACTCGTCACATGTCCCTAAAGACAAATGTATATGATTTCAGATTCAGATCACTTATTTCTTGACTAGATCACTTTCTTATTGGATCACTGAATACTGTATCCTGCAAGAAGATATCATTAAATTACCTCATTTTGACTAATTGAAGCCTTTTGACTTTTAAAAAGATATTGGCTCTGGAAAACATTGACGGAAATGAAGAAATTGCTTGTGAGAAGCAATTTCTTCGTTTCCCACAATGTTTTCTACCCACAAATGCAGATATCATTTTAATACTTGAAATTGTTGTCTGCAGTATCTTCGAATTTGGACCAGTCTTAAATAATGCTGTCTAGTAATGGGTTGAAATAATCCACCCCTTATGAGATTTGCATGATATTTGAATTTTCCAAGCGACGTAATAAACATTCCTCAAGTGGTGGAAAGTGTAGATTTTTTCTAACGTGTAACATGATTTTAGATTAAGATCACTTATTTCTTGTCTAAACCACCTTCTTACTGGATCACTTAATACTGTGTCCTTCAAGAAATGATGACAAATTAGTGCATAAACAATCACTCCTTTCCCAAAAGCCAATTTTTTAGAGTGCTCTTTAAAAGCTTATGCATCCAATAATACCGCAGTTCATAGAAATGATTTAATTTTGCACAAAAACGATTGAAACAAATCTTTTTTCTCCACCCATATTTTCCAAAGTTTTTTTTAAGGGTATCAAAATCAGGTCTGCTTGAATCAAGCCGTAGTTACGAGATTTTATAACAACACCTTCAAAATACTATTGTTTGTCTGAATATATGTTACAGTTATCTGGATAAAATTGCTCCCAATTTTGTGATATAAATGGATACTTACAGGGTTTTTACTACATAAAACAAAACCTATTTGTCCACTAGGATATGTCGGTATAGTGGTATATGCGTAATCTGTGACTGGAAACAAACTTCGACAAAACTTCATCAAACCCTTGATTAAATCTAAATGTAACCATATACATTCTCCTGAAATGACAAAAATGGTAACAAGATATTTAGCAAATTAATAATGTACCAAATGGCAAAATTGTAGGGTGGTCCCATTCCAAGATGGCTGCAGATGGCAAAATGGATGTTGATAAAAACTGGATTTGTGTACAATATATCATGGGAAATCATTGAAGCAAAAGGAAGAAAATGCTGATAATCAGCATTTTCTTCTTTTGCCTCAATGATTTCCCAGGCATTTTCTAGTAAGAACGTCAACACCAGGTCTTGTTTAGGAAAGCATTTATTGAAAATTCTACTTCTGCAGCATTGAAGACACAGCCATTTTGAACTAGAAAGACCTGAAGGTCTTGAGTCGCTCCACAGGCCTGAATTTCGTATGGTTCAAGCTGAAAATTATACAAAGGCAATATCTAATCGTCACCAACATTCTGTTCTAGTTTTGTCTTGATTAGTCCATATTTGTAGATGCTAGAGTGAAATCAAAGTCAAAATAGAGCCGAAAATGGCAATTTTGTCAATTTCAAGTGCACATAACTCATGGTATAAAATTCAGATCAAGATGAAAATTATACCAAGGCAAGATCTTATGGTCACCAATATTCTGTACAAGTTTTGTCTTGATTAATTAGTATTTGTAGTTGCTAGAGTGAAAACAAAGTCAAAATAGAGCCGAAAATGGTAATTCTGTCAATTTCAAGGGCACATAACTCAAGATATAAAATTCAGATCAAGCTGAAAATTATACCAAGGCAAGATCTTATGGTCACCAATATTCTCTACAAGTTTTGTCTTGATTAATCAGTATTCGTAGTTGCTAGAGTGAAAACAAAGTAAAAATAGAGCCGAAAATGGTAATTTTGTCAATTTCAAGGGCACATAACTCATGATGTAAAATTCAGATCAAGCTGAAAATTACATCAAGGCAAGATCTTATAGTCACCAACATTTTGTTAAAGTTTTCTCAAGATTTGTCAATATTTGTAGTTGCTAGAGTGAAAACATGTCAAATGAGAGCCGAAAATAGCAATTTTGTCAATTTCAAGGGCACATAACTCATGATGTAAAATTTAGATCAAGCTGAAAATTAGACACAGGCAGGATATTATGCTTATATATATTCTGTCCAAGTTTTGTCTTGATTGGTTGATATTTGTAGATTTTAGAGCAAAAATAAAGTCAAAACCAGCTATTTTTGACATTCAAGGGCAGATAACTCAGCTTATTCTGGTTCGATCAAAATTCTTTGAAGGAATCTGAGAAAGGGTCACCCAAGGATCATTCCTGTGAAGTTTGGTTGAAATCCATCCAGTAGTTTCTGAGAAGAAGATTTTTAAAGAAAAAGTTTACGGACGCACGCACGCACGCACGCACTGACGCACGACGGACACACCGCCATGACAATAGCCCGCTGGCCTGAAAGGCCAGTGGAGCTAAAAATGGAAAATGACAAGTTGAAGGGAGGTAATATATGAGCAACATTAGGGATAGTCTGGCTTACCTGCCCCTAATACTGCGTTATTGGGTCAGGCACACATCAGTCATGGCTGCCCCCACTGGGCTGATATTTTACCAAAGGTAAAGAACAAAGTTCTTCAATTTGCCTTAATACAGTTTTCATGTACATAATTTGAAACCGTCTTATTTCGTGTTAGCGTTGAGGTCATGTAAAACTTTTATTGCTAGTATTAACAAGGGCCGTCAGAGACGGACAATGCTCCCCGAATAAGGCATTGTCACAATAAATGTATGCCATGGAGAGCACTTTATTGTCAAGGGCATCTGATTTGCTACTCAAATATGAAATTTCATCAAATTCTGACCATTAGACTAGGAGAAATTAGAGAAAAACTGTATTTGACCATAAGTCCCCTTTTCCCACGACAAGGCCTCAAATCCAAAAACGGGGAAAAGTACATCGGCATTTTGTCACAGGGAGTTCACATGGTAAGTTTCATTTGATTTGGCCCAAGGGTTATGGAGATATTGCTTCGGACGGACGGACGGACGGACGGACGGACGGACGGACGGACGGACGGACGGACGGACGGACGGACGGACGGACGGACGGAATGACGGACGGACAGGACGGACGGACGGACGGACGGACGGACAGACGAAGCGGCGACTATATGCTCTCCCTTCGGGGAGCATAAAAATATACCGAAACCTATCTGCTCTTCTAATGACCCTTCCCTGCTCACAAAATCAAAGAACTTTGCTCTTTATCATTGTAATTAAATTACACCACTGGGGGCGGCCATGTTTAGTGAGTGCCTGACGTACTAAAATACATAGTACGACAGGGAACCAGACTACATTAGGGATGCAGTTGAAAATGTTGCTTTGCATTTTTTTATCTTTTCGCAGCTTAATTCAATGTTGAAATGTCTAAAAAGTTTCAATAGCACATTGTCAAGAAGCATACCTAGAAGACCTGAAGGTCTTGAATCGCTCCACAGGCCTGAGATTCTTTTAAGATTCAAATGATGATTAAAATTACACCCATGCAAGATCTATATGGCCAGTAAGATTATGTGAAAGTTTCATGTTGATTGACATATATTTATGGTGGTTTTAATAAAACAAGAGGACCATGATGGTCCTATATCGCTCACCTGAACCAAAATGAAATGAGCAACACTTATGTTCAATTCAATTGATATTTATGACTTAGACTGAATATGAACTTATGGTCAATACCGTTGTGAAAATCAAACTCATCCAAGCTCTTTTGGTGCCAAGAATTGTTTTTTTTTTAAATAATTGTAGATTCTAGAGTGTAAACAAGGTCTAAAACACCCAAAAATGTCAATTTTATCAAATTCAAGGGCACATAACTCTCATCTATCTGGTCGGATCAGACTGAAAATCAAACTCATCTGAGATCTTATGGTCTCCAACACTGTGTCCAAGATTTGTCTTCATTGAGTAATAATTGTAGATTCTAGAGTGTAAACAAGGTCGAAAACAGCCACAAACGGCAATTTTATCAAATTCAAGGGCACTTAACTCTTGACTTTCTGATCACATCAGACTGAAAATCATACTTATCCAAGATCTTATGGTCCCCAACATTGTGTCCAAGTTTCGTCTTGATTGATTAATGATTATAGATTCTAAAGAGTAAACAAGGTCGAAAACAGCCGAAAACGGCAATTTTTTTCAAATTCAAAGGCACATAACTCTGGACTTTCTGATCAGATCAGACTGAAAATCAAACTCATTCAAGATCTTATGCTACCCAACATTGTATCCAAGTTTTGTCTTGATTGATTTATAATTGTAGATTCTAGAGTATAAACAAGGTCGAAAACAGCCAAAAATGGCAATTTTGCCCAATTCAAGGGCGCATAACTCTCATATTTCTGGACAGATCAGACAGAAAATCTACCTCATCCGAGATCTTATGCTCTCCAACATTGTGTCCAAGTTTTGTCTTGATTGATAATTAATTGTAGATTCTAGAGGTTAAACAATGTCGAAAACAGCCGAAAACGGCAATTTTGTCAAATTCATGGGCACATAACTCTCGACTTTCTGATCAGATCAGACTGAAAATCAAACTCATCCAAGATCTTATGCTCCCCAACATTGTGTCAAAGTTTTGTCTTGATTTATTAATAATTGTAGATTCTAGTGTGTAAACAAGGTCGAAAACAGCCAAAAATGACAATTTTGCCCAATTCAAGGGCACATAACTCTCATATTTCTGCTCAGATCAGACTGAAAATCAATCTCATACGAGATCTTATGGTCCCCAACATTGTGTCCTAGTTTTGTCTTGATTAATTCATAATTGTAGATTCTAGTGGTTAAACAAGGTCGAAAATAGCCGAAAACAGCAATTCTTAGCTCCACTGGCCGTCAGGCCAGCGGGCTATTGTCATAGCGGTGTGTCCGTCGTGCGTCCGTCCGTGCGTGCATGCGTCAGTGCATCCGTCCGTAAACTTTTTCTTTAAAAATCTTCTTCTCAGATACTACCAGACGGATTTTAATCAAACTTCACAGGAATGATCCTTGGGTGACCCTCTTTCAGATTCCTTCAAAGAATTTGGATTGAATTAGAAAAACCTGAGTTATCTGCCCTTGATTGTAAAAAATAACTGATTTTGACTTTATTTTTACTCTAAAATCTACAAATTTGGCACAATCAACACAAAGTATTGCCAGAATGATGGTACTAATAAGATCTTGCCTTGGTATAATTTTCAGCTTGATCTGAATTTTACATCATGAGTTATGTGCCCTTGAAATTGACAAAATTGCCATATTTGGCGCTATTTTGACATTGTTTTCACTCTAGTGACTACAAATATTAAACAATCAAGACAAAACTAAAGCAGAATGTTAGTGACTATGAGATCTTGCCTTGGTATAATTTTCAGCTTGATCTGAATTTTACATCATGAGTTATGTGCCCTTGAAATTGACAAAATTGTCATTTTCAGCTCTATTTTGACATTGTTTTCATTTTAGCAACTACAAATATTGACCAATCAAGACAACTAGAAGACCTGAATGTCTTGAGTCGCTCCACAGGCCTGAATTTCATGTAATATTTAATCCAAGTTTTGATGAGATAATGTTCAATGCTTGTGTTTCATAAAGCAAAAAGAAAGTTACAATACTAGAGTGTTCAAAATGTGTGGTTCTTGAAGCAAAGAAAGAAAAAATATATGTTTGCCATTCGAGAAAAGATAAAAGGAAATGGGAGAACATTCCAGCTTTTTATTATTATTATTATTTTCCTTCTTCAAAACAGATCTAAATTAACAGACCACTGATTACTCCAAAATATTTCATATTTCTAAAAATAGATTTTGAGCTAAAAATAGATGATTTAAGATTTCTATGTAGCTGAAAATTACACCCATGCAAGATCTTATGGCCAGTAAGATAATGTGAAAGTTTCGTCTTGATTGGTGGATATTTATGGTTGTTTGAGTAAAAATAAGGTCAAAAATGGTAATTTTACCAATTTCAAGGGCACATAACTCAAGACGTACTCTTCAGATCAAGCTGAAAATTGCACTCAGGCAAGATCTTATCAGCACCAACATTCTGACAAAGTTTTGTCTTGATTGATCAATATTTGTAGTGGCTAGAGTGAAAACAAAGTCAAAACAGCCATTTTTTAATTCAAGGGCAGATAACTCCAGACTTTCTGGTTCAATCAGAATTAATTGAAGGAATCTGATAGAGGACCACCTAAGGATCATTCCTGTGAAGTTTGATTGAAATCCATCCAGTAGTTTCTGAGGAGAAGATTTTTAAAGAAAAAGTTGACGACCGGACGGACGGACGCACGCACGCACGGACGCACGCACGACGGACACAGCGCCATGACAATAGCCCGCTGGCCTGAAGGCCAGTGGAGCTAAAAATTGGACAGAATGTTGTCGACTATGAGATCTTGCCTTGGTATGATTTTCACCTTGATCTGAATTTTACATCATGAGTTATGTGCCCTTGAAATTGACAAAATTGCCATATTTGGCGCTATTTTGACATTGTTTTCACTCTAGTAACTACAAATATTAAACAATCAAGACAAAACTAAAGCAGAATGTTGGTGACTATGAGATCTTGCCTTGGTATAATTTTCAGCTTGATCTGAATTTTACATCATGAGTTATGTGCCCTTGAAATTGACAAAATTGCCATTTTCGGCTCTATTTTGACATTGTTTTCATTTTAGCAACTACAAATATTGACCAATCAAGACAAAAATTGGACAGAATGTTGGTGACTATGAGATCTTGCCTTGGTATGATTTTCACCTTGATCTGAATTTTAAATCATGAGTTATGTGCCCTTGTAATTTACAAAATTGATATTTTCGGATTTATTTTCACTTTTACAACCATTAGTATTTACTAATGAAAACAGAACTTTTACAGAATCTTACTGACCATACCATCAAACTTGCTTGTAATTTTCAGCTATGTCATGCATTTGCTTGTTTGGGCAGCCTGAACCTTTGACATTGCATTCAACAAGACAAACAGTCAGGCCTGTGGAGCGCTTCCAGACCTCCAGGGCTGTCTAGTGTCAAATTCAAGGGCACATAACTGGACTTTTTTATCAGATCACACTGAAAATCAAACTAATCTAAGATCTTATGCTCCCCAACGTTGTGTCCAAGTTTTGTCTTGATTGGTCAATAATTGTAGATTCTAGAGTGTAAACAAGGTCGAAAACAGCCAAAAATGGCAATTTTGCCCAATTCAAGGGCGCATAACTCTCATCTTTCTGGTCAGATCAGACTGAAAATCAAACTCATCCGAGATCTTATGGTCTCCAACATTATGTCCAAGTTTTATCTTGATTGATCAATAATTGTAGATGCTAGAGTGTAAACAAACTTAAAAACAGCATTTTTTGACATTCAAGGGCAGATAACTCTGCACTTTCTGGTCCGATCAGGTCCATAATCCAACTTGTCCGAGAACTTATGATCCTACCTGTTTTGGCCAAGTTTGATCAAGATTGCTTAACTTTTGTGGATGCTAGAGTGTAAACACCCCAAATGTTGACAAAGCCAAAAATGGCAATTTTGTCAATTTCAAGGGGACATGATAACTCATAATGTAAAATTCAGATTAAGCTGAAAATTACACTCAGGCAAGATCTTATGATCACCAATATTGTGTCTATGTCCTGTCTTGATTGGTCCATATTTGATGTGCTAAAGTGAAAACAAAGTCAAAATAAAGCCGATAACGACAATTTTGTCAATTTCAAGGGCACATAACTCATGATATAAAGTTCTGATCAAGCTGAAAATTGCACACAGTTAAGATCTTATCATCACCAACATTTTGTCTTGATTAGTCAATATTTGTAAATGCTAGAGTGAAAACAAAGTCAAAACAGCCATTTTTTAGCTCCACTGGCCGAAGGCCAGCGAGCTATTGTCATGGCGTTGTGTCCGTCGTGCGTGCGTGCGTCCGTCCGTCCGTGCGTCCGTCCGTCCGTCCGTTAACTTTTTCTTTAAAAATCTTCTCCTCAGAAACTACTGGATGTATTTCAACCAAACTTCACAGGAATGATCCTTGGGTGACCCTTTCTCAGATTCCTTCAAAGAATTTTGATCGAACCAGAATAACCTGAGTTATCTGCCCTTGAATGTCAAAAATAGCTGGTTTTGACTTTATTTTTACTCTAAAATCTACAAATATCAACTAATCAAGACAAAACTTGGACAGAATATATATAAGCATAATATCCTGCCTGGGTATAATTTTTAGCTTGATCGGAATTATATATCATGAGTTATGTGCCCTTGAATTTGACAAAATTGCCATTTTCAACTCTATTTTGACTTTGATTTCACTCTAGCAACTACAAATATTGACAAATCTAAACAAAACTTTCACAAAATGTTGGTGACTATAAGATCTTGCCTTGGTGTAATTTTCAGCTTGTTTACATTTGTCAAAAAATGTGGCCATGGCAGGGAGGAAGGGGCTTATCAGACTTAAAGAAATCATAAGAAAATTCTTAAAAAATCAACCAGTGTGCCCAATTGAACCAAACTTTGCAGGAATGAGCCTTTAGTCGTTCTTTTTAAAATTTGTTCACAAATTTTTATATTTGTCAAAAAAATGTGGCTGTGGCAGGGAGAAAGGGGCTTATCAGACTTACAGAAATCATAAGAAAATTCTTTAAAAATCAACCATAAGGCCAATTGTAACCAGACTTTGCAAGAATGTTCTTTGAGTCTCTTTTCAAAATTTATTCACAAATATCAAGATTTGGCTGCCCCTGTGTAAGGCTTACAAGAAATCGTGGGATAATTCTTCCACTTTAACCAGTGGAGCGATTCAGGCCCTCCTGGGCCTCTTGTTAATTCAAGGGCAGATAACTCAAGACTTTCTGATTCAATTATAATACATTCAAGGAATCTGATAGAGGACCAGCTAAGGATCATTCCTGTGAAATTTGATTGAAATCCATCTAATAGTTTCTGAGAAGAATATTTTTAAAGAAAAAATTGACGACCGGACGGACGCACACACGACGGACACAGCGCCATGACAATAGCCCGCTGGCGGGAAGGCCAGTGGAGCTAAAAATGCAAGGAGTAAAATTGGAGAGACTTTGTTTTGCTTTTGTGTTAAGTCGACCTTATTTTATTAGTCATAGCATGATAAAATTCACATCAGAACGAGATGTGAAAGAAATTGCTGAAGGACAAATCAATAGGGCCACTGATGGTGGTGAACTCCAAGCAACAATTTTGTTAACCCTTTCCCAAACAAGACCTGGTTTTAAAGTCCCCAATAGAAAAGGCTTGGGAAAATATTGAGGCAAAAGAAGAAACTGCTGATAACCAGCAGTTTCTCCTTTTGTCTCAATATTTTCTATGCCATATTTTACACAAATTCTATCTTTAATAACATCTATTTTGTCATTTGTGGCAATTTCTGAAGTGGATCACCTTAAAATTTTGTTGTTTTGGAGAGGGTTAAGCCACAAACTGGCCTTCATGAAAAAATCTTTGATGAATCCATTCCCCTGCTAGATATTATAACTGTATAATTTAATATCAGTTGATTTCATTAAAATCTGAGTGTTTTGATTGGCTAAAACAAATTTTTCATAAATTGACGAAAAAAAAATTGACATTGCCGGAACTTCTTTCAGAGTCAACAATATGGATAAATGGATGTGTCCTGTACACATTGGCATATTACGTTCGTTTTGAGGAGTAAATTGCAAGTCTTATCATTAAATCTTACTCTTAAATAGATTTTCTAGCTGAAACAAACTCAATTTCAAAGGCTTATCGCTTCAAACGCACTTGAGAGGATGGAAAATAACGTTACGACAACAGAATTCGCTGTAAACAAAGTTGCAGTAACGCACGCTTTTTATGACGTCATATGAAGTTTTCGTCAAGGAAATGCACATGCATAAGATCTGAATACCTTGGCAGCGGCCAGATATCGCACATCTATCTGCTTCTTTGAACATAGTCCGGACAATATCTGATTTTTTCTAGTCGCAAATATCACTTTTTAGGGTAACAAAATGTATTATTAAATTATAAGGAATGAATGCAATTTTATTTTTTTCATGCAGGTATGAAAAATAAAATCTAATCACACTTTTGTATGAACCGCTTCACGGATTCATACAGTGTGATTAGATTTTATTTTTCATACCTGCATGAAAAAAATAAAATTGCATTCATTCCTTAAATATATACCTTGACAAGACAAGATTCCATCTGGTTTTAATGCTGTTTTCATCAATTCATAATACCCTTGTTCAAATAATGAACTGGCAGGACCTAAAAGAGAACATGTACATAAATGATCAACCTTAAAGTGACATTTCACATTTATTTCATTTTTTAAAAGTATGTCTTGATGCAAAGATTGATTATTCTAATGCGCAGAAATGCTATCAGTTTTTTGAAGTTGTTATTTATAAGCGAGAAATATGCCTTCAAAGTTGAGGCAGAAATAACAAATTCTATATAAATCTGAACTGTTGTCCACAACAATTTGTTTAATTTTGGCACAAAAATATATATTTCTCATAAACGGTTCAATATTTTGGCTTGAAATTTTCAAAATTTTCATAAGAAAACATGCTCTTTCAGATAGAATAAAAGTAAAATTTATGTAAAAATAATCGTGAAATGTCACTTTAAACCAGTGTCCCCAGCCCAATAAGCTGCATCGGCCCCACTACAGCTTCATCTAAATCAGTGTAATGCCCCTACAGCTTCAAAACTACCCCACAGCTTAATTTCTTCAAAATGGTTACCAAATAGAGGCATTTTGAGGTATTTCATGCCAAACACTGTTTAATAATACATTTTTGTCATTGTAAATGTAATAATTATGAGTAAAAATATTATGGGAAAGGAAGAAATTGCTCAAGATGAGCAATTTCTTCTTTTTCCATAATGTTTTCACTCACAATTATATGCTTTCAAAGTTTACCAATTCTCATATAATTTGCCACTACAGCTTCCAAATATTCTGCGGAGAACCCCACATACTATTAACAGGGTTCTCCGCAGAATATTTTGAAGCTGTAGTGGCCAAGAATCTTATATAAACCTAACAGGCAGTGTTTGTGTTTATACAAATAACTGTGCATGACGACATTATGGGAAATGAAGAAATTGCTCATTATGAGCAATTTCTTCATTTCCCATAATGTTTTCATGCGGAATTGCCATACAAAATGCTCTATCAAAAACAGTTTTTAGCATGGAACACCTCAAAATCATCCTGCTTTGGTGACCATTTTGAGAAATTAACCTGTGGGGTACTTTTGAAGCTGTAGGCGCATAACACTGATTTACATAAAGCTGTAGTGGGGCCGATATAGCTTATTGGTCTGGGGAGAACAATGATACAGAGTGAAAATGGCATTCTAGTTTGTAAAATTAATTATAATCTCTTTCCCCAACAGACATTCCTTTTGACAACCTATTGAATATCCATTCAGAAAATCTTGCAGGAAAAAAAAGAAAATAAAAATTGGTATCCTCTCCTTTTCCTGCAAAATATTCCACACTTTTACGTATTAATTTTGCCACCTGTAACTCCTTAACCCTTTCTCAAACAGCAAAATTTTAAGGTGATCAATTTCAAAAACTGCCACAGGCAAAATGGAAGATTAGTAAAGTTAAATTTGTGTAAAATATGGCATAGAAAATATTGAGACAAAAGGAGAAACTGCTGGTTATCAGCAGTTTCTTCTTTTGTTTCAATGTTTTCCAAAGCCTTTTCTGTAAAAGACGTCAAAACCAGGTCTTGTTTGGAAAAGGGTTAAAATTTGAAAAAGTCTTGTTCGGGAATGGGTAAAACTGTACAAGAAATTGTCTTCTACTTGATTTTGATGCAGTGAGAGTCTAGAAGTATTTTGCAAACATGTAACACGGTGTATAATCAGGTGACTTAGAATTTCCGATAATCTTCAATATCTTTGTCAATACTGGACCGATTTGAATTCGGTTAGAAGCAGAGAATGTGGACAGGCATCACAAATAAGATGGACGTGTCTGATTTTTGAAAAGTCAACTGATAAAAAAGTAATTGAAGATAAACCAAAATTATGGTTTATCTTCAATAACTTTTTTATCAGTTGATTTTCAAAAATTGATTTTCCTGGCATTTTCCCTCATTCTCCGCTTCAAACCGAATTCAAATTGGTCAAGTATTAAAATAAGATATTGAAGATTATCGGAAATTCTGAGTCATATGATTATACACCGTGATGTAAACAAAACTAACATACTTACCCACAGGATCTGACGAGTCTGTAATAATGACATCATATTGTCCCTGGTGTTTCTTCATGTACTCAAAACCATCTCCGACATGTAAATTTAACTTGGGATTGCTAAAACTGACGGCCATCTTGGGTAAATACTTCTGAGATTATTAGGGCATGGGTTATAATGACACATACCTACAGGATCTGAAGAATCTGTAATAATGACATCATATTGTCCTTGATGCTTCTTCATATACCCAAACCCATCCCCGACATGTAAATTTAATTTGGGATTGCTAAAACTGTCAGCCATCTTGGTTAAATACTTCTGACATTATTGGGGGAGGGGTTATAATGATACATACCTACAGGATCTGATGAGTCAGTAATAATGACATCATATTGTCCTTGATGTTTCTTCATATACTCAAAACCATCCCCGACATGTAAATTTAACTTGGGATTGCTGAAACTGTCAGCCATCTGGGGGAGGTACTTCTTGGACACTTCTATCACTTTCTGTAAATGATTGAAAATATTCAATTTAACCCTTTCCCAAACAAGACCTGGTTTTGACGTCCCTAATCGAAAAGGTTTGGGAAAACATTGAAACAAAAGAAGAAACTGCTGATAACCAGCAGTTTCTTCTTTTGTCTCAATATTTTCTATGCCATATTTTACACTAATCCTATCTTTAATAGCATCCATTTTGTCATATGTAGCAGTTTTTGAAGTGGATCACCCTAAAATTTTGTCATTCAGGAAAGGGTTAAATCTCCCCAATCAACAAATTTTGAACACCTAAATATTCAAATATGCTGTATATGACTAAATTTATCCGACTCCCATGCTGAAAATAATTCTCTTTGATTGGGTTAAAATATTGAGGAAAAGGGTTAAAAACTTTAGAAAATGCATACAGAATCATAATTGACCAAACGCCAATAGACAGATCGCTCCGCCCAACATAGAATTTAATACAAACAATGGGGATGTGATCGTTAATAGGGAACGATTTTATCCAGTTAATTTGACGTAAATTCGGACAAACAAAATAGTATTTCGTAGCTGTTGTCATAAAATCTCGTAACTACGACTTGATTTAAGACGTAGTTACGAGATTTTATCAGGGTTTTCCCTGAGCATGAGAATTTGGGTGTCATTGTGACCCCCTTGCCATCAAAGTTAGGGGTCATTTCTACTACTTTATGGGTCAAATGCCCTAGGACTCAAGTACCATACAAAAATCTGGATTTTAAAACTTGCGTCATTAATGACCCCCAGGTAAATTTCTAAGGGGTCATTTGTTTTGAAATTGCGACAATGACGCATGATTTGTGCGTCATGGAAAACCCTGTTTTATAACAACACCGACGGTTTATCAAAATATAAAGACAAACCTAGTCTATTGTTAGCACAAAATTCTTTGTCATTGGCATGTCGATTGTTTTGATTCATTGTCAGTCGATAAATCGATGCAATAACACGTGCAACGAAGAATGACATATATCTGATCGTCCATTGGCTAATCCATGTTTTTGATTGACAGTCGGCGTTTGGTCAATTATGTACTCACAACAGTTTTATACTATAGTCCTGAGCTACGAGCAAATCTAGAGGGGGTAATACTTTTCAAAATGCAATATTTCAATTGTGGGTACTCATTAGATTTGTCTCATCAAGACAATTTAAATGAGTACCCATAAAATAGGGCTTGGCTTTGATATAACACATTTATATTAACGGGGTAAACCCTTTCCCAAACAAGACCTGGTTTTGACATACCAAGTAGTAAAGGCTTGAGAAAACATTGAAACAAAAGAAGAAACTGCTGATAACAAGTATCTGGTGTTGTATGCAACACATAAAGTCCCCTACCGGCTTCACATTGACTCAATATGGTAATCAATAATAGTTTAAGATGAACAAGTCATCAAAATAATTGTCAAACATATGAAATGTTATGCCCAAAATTTCGGAAATATAATTCAAATGACTTGAATAAAGTTACTAAAAGATCAATGACTAACATGGCTTATAATTCTTTTAACATTTTAAAACAGGTTTCATCAAGTTAGCTTGCTTAGTTATTAAGTTATTAAATGCAGGATCCATTTTTTGCCATATTTTCACTATTTCCGTTACCATAGCAACCGCACTTTTCGTCAAAGAACAAAGATAAAATGATGTGCATAATCTACACATTGCCATCTAGTCATATACCAAGTCTCATCAAATTAGCTTGCTTACTTATTAACTTATCGCAGGATCCAATATTTTTTGCCATATTTTCACTATTTCCGTAACCATAGCAACAACAATTTTAGTCTAAAAACAAAAATAAAATGATGTGCATAATCTACACATTGCCATATAGTCATATACCAAGTCTCATCAAACTAGCTTGCTTAGTTATCATCTTATCGCAGGATCCCATTTTTGGCCATATTTTCACTATTTCTGCAACCATAGCAACCTCAATTTAAAGGGACATTTCATTCCAATTTCAATTTTTAAAGTATGTCTTGATGCCAAGATTGGTTATTCTAATGAGTATAAATACTATTAGTTTTTTGAAGTTGTTGCCAATAAGCGAGAAACACGCGTATAAAGTTGAGACATAATCGATAAATTACATATAAATCCGAACTGTTGTCCACAACAATTTATTCAATTTTGACACAAAAATATAAATATCTCGCAAACAGCGCAATATTTTGGCTTGAAATTTTCAGAATTTTCATAAGGAAATATGCTCCTTCAGATAAAAATGAAAGTATAATTTATGACAAAAAATTCTGAAATGTCACTTTAAGTCGAAAAACAAAAATAAAATGATGTGCATAATCTACACATTGCCATCTAGTCATATACCAACTTTCACCAAAAACGCTTGCTTAGTTATTAAGTTATCGCGGGATCCAGATTTGAGCGGACAGACGGACGGACGGACGGAGGGCAAACCTATAGTCCCCTCCGGTGTGAACACCGGTAGGGGACTAACCAGCAGTTTCTCCTTTTGTCTCAATATTTTCTATGCCATATAATAATTTTACAAAACTTTTATCTTTAACAACATCTATTTCATCCTTTTCAGCAGCTTTCTTGTAGGAAAAGTCCATATTTGGGCTGTTTGGGAAAGGGTTAAATGAGTAACCATAAAATAGGGCTTGGCAGGGTTCACCCTGGCTCCAAAAAAGTTGTCGCCATCACTTTCGCCAAGTTCCAAAAGTTGGGGCCAAATTTCAAAAGTTTGAGCCAAATCAATGAAAGTAGGGGCCACGCCCCCCCCCCCCCCACACACACACACACGATTAAATTTTGATTTAAATAGGAATCATGACGTTACTCGCTAGCTTTTATTGTCTTCCAATGATTAACTTCACCGGGATCCGTATTCTCGCGATAAAAAGCACGAAACATAGTCTAGTTAATTCCACATATTTTACGCAAATTAACTTACCTGAAACATCATACTTCAGCGAATGACGTAACTGCGCGGTCTTAACAATTGATAATGATTGCTACAAGTTTGGCTTTGAACAACTCCATGTCCAGTGAAATTTTCGTAAGGTAAAGAATTAACTCGACCTGTCAATCAAGTTAAAACAATATCGAAAGTACACGCCCACTATATGTAATGTGTTATGCTCTATTGCACACGGCACTAGTAAACTACCCGAATCTTGTCTACCGTGTATTTATTGATTTTCCCAACGCTTTGTTATGTCATGTAATGTGTTTGGATATCGATGCCAATTAAAGGTAATTTAACAGTTAGCGCTATTTGTCGTGTCGCGTGCCGAGATAATATATCTTAGGTAATGTTCGATAAAGCTGTAACTACAGTTTGAACTAACTTGAATAAGCTGTAGTTACGGCATTTTTTAGGGTAACCACCGATATAAAGGCGCTTAATTATAATGACATGCGACGGCGCTCGATAGCTGTTGATATTTTGCAGTCTGGTTATGTATATTCTTATTGGTATTTGATGAGGGACTCATTTGATGATCGTGTATTTAGGGCCATTTGATAATTTTTGGGGCCACTTGAATTTTGTTGGCGCCAGGCATTTTCGCCAAATGAAAAATTCTTGCGCCACTTTTAATTTTTTGTCGCATTTGGCGACAATGGCGATCGGCAGCGCCAACCCTGCTTGGCTTTGACACAACACATTTATATTAATGCTTTTACCCCCTCTTATCAGATGCTCTTATAGCACGGTGTATAATCATGTGATGCAATTCAATAACTTTGTTAATACAAGACCAATTTGAATTCTGTTTGAAGCAGAGAATGTGGACAGACGTCACACATTAGATGGACCAGTCATGGCCAAGACCGTCGGACCTGTCCGATGAAATTACACTAGGTCCGATATTTTTTTCCTTTCTGTCAGTCCCACTGTCCGACAGTAATTTTGAGGTCTGTCTGTATGAAAAGATCGACAATTTACTTAACAAGAACTAAGAGTATAAATAAAAATATAAAGACCTTTTTTCAATAGTCCATGCGATAATTAAGTGAATTTCCATCCCTAGACTAGTGTGAGTCATTAAAAAATGGGCCAGTCAATTACAAAGCGTGGGTAAAACCAAACATCAAAAGACTGCCGCGGATGTGTTGGGAAGTGTTGGCACCGGGCCAAAATATTTTGTGACTTGACCCTTTACTTTTTTGGATGAAACATAGATGTAACCCTTTACACTTGTCTTCTCTTTATTCAATATATTTGTGGATCTGTCTTAGTCTGCATTTTAGAAAAAATCTAGCTAATTATGAAAAAAGTTATCAGCAGCTGCCGGTTTGTTACCAAAAAAGACAAAATATTTTTGAATATGCCATTTTGGTGTACTAAATGGTGGAAAAACTAAAAACTGTTAGCATTAGCTCATGACTGATTTTGATAAACCAAATTTTTAACTCTACTAGGTTAATAAATACTTTGAAAATGTGTCTTATTTTTCTGATCTTTCGGTCTGACAGAATTTCATTCGGTCTGACAGATTATTTAGAATTGTAAGACCGAATGTCTGACAAATATTTCCAGGTCTTCGCCATGTCTGGATGGACGCGGTTGATTTTTGGAAAATCAATTGATAAAAAAGTTTTGAAGATAAACCAAAATTTTGGTTTATCTTCAATAACTTTTTTATCAGTTGATTTTTTTAAAAAAAATCTACCACGACCATGTTATTCCTGACATTTTTCAACCTTCTCTGCTTCAAACTGAATTCAAATTGGTCAAGTATTGACAAAGTTATTGAAGATTATCGGAAATTCTAAGTCACGTGGTTATACACAGTGTTATAGGCCATATAAATAAAACATCAATGAATACCTCATCAATTTCACACTGGTCCACCTGTTCAACAGTGCTGTGTTTCAATACTTCTCTCAATATTCCCCCATCACCACCTCCTATTATCAACACCTGTAAAATATTGAGAGAAAAGGAGTTATTTATAATTTATAAATACTTTAACCCTTTCCCAAACAAGACCTGGTTTTGACGTCCCTAATAGAAATGGCTTGGGAAACATTAAGACAAAAGAAGAAACTGCTGATAACCAGCAGTTTTTCCTTTTGTCTCAATATTTTCTGTGCTATATTTTACACGAATCTTGCATTTATTAACATCCATTTTGACGTCTGCAGTGGATTTCTACTTGAAAAAGTTCATTTTTTTGTCATTTGAGTTAACTCATCAATTTAATGGTCCACTTGTAGTCTTGTATAGATAGAAAACTTATAGGATTATCAAAACATGACAGATCAACGACATTTTTCGTTGGATGAAAGAAAATCTATTCTAAGGATTCAAACATTCAACCATGTTTGTCAAATACTATGTTTATTTTACCGTACACAAAATAAATGAATCTAAAATTGTCTCCGCAACTTCTCAATCATTATTGTTGATCTAGAACTTGCTAGGAGATAATGCACAAAAGTAAGATCTTCAAATTAAGCACTTAATTTAACCATCCCAAACGACAAAATTCTCGGGTGATTCACTTCAAAAACTGCCACAAATGACAAAATGGAAGTTATCAAAAATAGAATTTTTGTAAAATATTACATGGAAAATATTGAGACAAGGAGAAACTGCTTGTTATCAGCAATTTCTTCTTTTGTTTCAATATTTTCTAAAGTATTTTCTATTAGGGACGTCAAAACCTGAGGTGCATTCTTTAGGGCTGGATTTCTTAAGATATCTCAAGATTTCTTAAGATATTGTAACGTGCCAGGGGACAGTGTGGTTCTCTTTCTCAAGCCTCTTATCTCTCTCTAATTTGCTGGATTCACTGGATGTACACTGTTAATCGTCGCCGGAGGGTTGTGGCCAAAAGTGAGCTCAGTCTTGGTATTGTAAAAGACGAATAACAGCAGTTTAAATTTCCATATCAATGACCAGTATTTAATTTCTTCTTTCTTCACAATGTTTTAGATACAATTCTCTCTCTTCTTAACAATATTTGGTAGGGTGCAAATAAAATGACGACATGACGTTAGTTCCTTAACCTCCGGGACTGGACTGAGCTAGTGACCAAGATTCCGGTCCGTATTTATACTAGAACGACACGTGCGACCAAGATTATTGGTCGCGACCAACGTCGTGACCAAGAAAGTTGGCCGTACTACCATAAAAATTGGTCGCGACCAGAAAACTGGTCACGACGTCTTTGGTCACCGTAGACGACTTAAAATGGCCCTGATGGCTTTCTTTAAGTTATAGAAATAACCCTAAAAGAACAATCAAATACACAGTAAAGTGAGCTGTCAAAACTCTCCTAACTAGGTTACTACGATTATAGTAAAATTGACCTTGACGATCACGTGATATAAACAAACTTTCTACACAATATGCATCTTCACGGGTCACCGAATCCAATACACACCCGGTAAAAATGGAGAATATGCAGCAAGACTAGTTCGACTTTTTAACGAGAAATGCAACAATTAGCGAGTGTCGGACATTGACAGCGATTTCTAAGTTAAGTATTACGTTCATGAAATGAAATGCAATAGTTGTCATGCCTCGCAGATAACAATCAAAGTGCTGTCAGCACTGTATATTGGGCATCACTGAGAAATTGATATTGTGACAAAAGGACAATATGCTGATTTGCAAAATTGCCCCATTCTCTATTCGATGTTTTTTAAGCATTTTCTATGAAGCGAGTAAAAAGGCGTCATCGTTTGGAAAATGGTTAATTAATGTGTAGGCAAACGTGCATAGGTGATAAAAAAGTTGAATGTACACTCTCGGGGTGAATCCAAAATGTGAGGCTGTTTGGGAAAAAGGAAATGTTACACTTTACCGGATTTTACATTATATCAACATGTTGGATTATTTTTTATTCTTAGCTAATCAGAATAATACCAAGTACGGACCCATTGTAGAGGCTTAGCCTAAGTGATCTCTGATCTGCAAACATATTTCGATTAAATAGAATGCACTTGTTCATTGGTCCAAATGATCAGTCTAAGAACAGTATATGAGGTTAAAATGTTAAAATTCTAGAAAACGGCAAATTTAAGATGATGATCTTACTTTGATCAAAATATTTTAAAATCACAGTGTCTAAACTCTATAGGCTAGCCTCTAACCATTCGTCCTTTTCCAAACAAGACATTGTTATGAAGCAAATAATATGAAACATACAAAGATAACCGGAATTTTCTCCTTTGTCCCAATATTTTCTGTGCTTCATTGTACATGACATGATTTCATCTTTATCGTCACCCGTTTCGTCGTCTGCAACTCTTTCTAATTTGAAAAACTCTAAGATATTGTCGTTTTGAAGAGCCTTCAACACAAGAGTTGAAAAAAAAAAACCAATAACGATAAAGTGAATGCAGATTCCTTAACCCATTACCACACAACGACTCTTTTTGACTCCTCACAAGATAATGCCATGGGAAAACATTGTGGAAAATGAAGAAATTGCTTGTGACAAGCAATTTCTTCATTTCCCACAATGTTTTCTACCCAAAAAGACCAAAACATTTTAAATTTCATGCACTTAAAATTGTCGTCTGCATCTTCTTTGAATTTGGACTAGTCCAAATTTTTGCCATTTGGTAATGGGTTGACCAATTATCAGTCGCCGATTTCAAGCAAATAAATCGTTACATTGTTTGGTCTTTCTAGGAAGAAAATATTGTGGGAAATGAAGAACTTGCTTGTCACAACCATTTCTTCATTTTCTACCATGTTTTCCAAACACATATATTTCATGAGAACCTAAAGGGGTCAGAATATAGGAATGGGTAAAGCGCACACATTGTATCTAGGGAATGGGTTAAGAGTACACAGTTGTAGTAGGTCAACCAGTGACCCAGTTAAACACCTGATGACCAGTGCTTTCACTGGTAGGCTAAATGACCGTCAGAGCAGTAATATTTTAACTTCATGGAATTTATCTTAGAGTTACACTATTTTGCTTTCAACTCCTTTACTCAACCGAAAAGATTGTAAAAACGCTGAAAATACTAACAAGTATTCAATCTAAGCGAAAATTTCATCAAATGTAATTATTAACCCCCTCCTTATTTGTCGCTGAAGTAAAAAAGATGAAAAACGTTGAAGATAGTGACTGATAAAGGACGTTTCTGTGGTGTTTGAAATAACGTAGTTTGGCTTGAACACATAGCTCAGCGGGTTAGGGTGAGAATGTAATGGCTGGAGAGATGTCTGTAGCGGAAAAACTGGTTATAATATATCGGGCTATGCCCAATATAAAAATAAACGAGAAATCGACGATCAAAATCGGACACAGCTGAGCATCGGATATGAAGGATTCCGGCATTCGATCAAGAAAACGAAGGTTTAAGACTTCAAACGACCATAATGCCTTAATAAATCTACAAGATCTGGTCACACGATGTGTATTATTGTGCTTGCAGACCTAAATTGTAAACAAGGTCTGCATCATATGATTAATTTCGTGTATGCTAGTACCAACAACACAGGGCTAAGGCAGAGATTATCACAGTGTGCACAAGGATTTCTTACAGCGGCTGCCTCAGAAATACATGCACAGACTGACACCAAGCGAAAGGAGTGAATAATTATTACAGGAAACTGCATACAAGAAAGAAATGTACATGCTGCAGGTACCCACAACCTAGGATGGAAATCAACTGTTACAGCATATGCAAAGATTGAGAAGACATTATCTCTTCAATACTTGAATAGGCTGACCCCATTGAATCTGGGATACAGTTAACATAACAGATTTTAGATGTATTATTACTGCAGATAGGGGTCTGTAACCAGGATACATCATTACCCCCCTCTTAATTTGGCAAAACTCCGATTGCCAAACTTACTATCAATACAGAGTTTAAATTAATTACTATAGACCTAAATATGTGTTAACAAAATAATTACATGAGATTAATACTGGTAGGTTGATTGCAACAATTAACATAAACAACATATACATAGATAAGTGCACTAAGCATTGACAAAATTATTGAACAACTGAATTTGAATTGTTATCCTAGATTCTGAGAATAACCTCAGGAGCTATTCAACACTTGAATTTCAGTTCACATATGATTTAATGTAATTACAATTAAAGATTATCACCCAATAACTGCACTTTGCATTTTGGCAGCAATAAATCTTTGAAAAATTAACTATTAATTCTTATCTGAATAAAACACTTTAAATTAATTAACAAATTAACACTTAAATGTCACTGTTCTGAGATCAACCTAGCTCAATAACACCTTAAAAGTCATTGTTTGATACTGATTGTTGAAATGTCACTCTTATTCACGATAAGCATAACACTTTTAAATTTCGCACTGTTTTTAAAATAAATCACATATACACTCTCGAATCATAAGCTCGTCTATAGTTTGTAATAAGCGCTTCCAACGAATGTCATCGTCCATGAAATGGTAGTTTAGGTAAACGGATCATCCTTCCTTACCCGTATTGCACCTAACTGCTCCTGGACAGGCTTAATACGGGTCTGTCAACCCCTCCATGACAGACGAACTGTCCAGTTTGGCAAAACTGGCAAAATAGATCCTACCCGTTTTTCAATGCAAAACGGACCTGCCATTGACTTCATGACAAGCGAATCGAAACGAAAATAGGTATATGTACATTGATCAATCTTCATCGTCAAAACTGTTTGTCAGAGTAACAAACATACAAATGTTACAACTAATCAGCATAGTATATAGCTGGGTCATCTTATTCTGGCATCTTCTAACAACTGGCCTGGCCTATGTGTATGTCAAATTTTCACCCTCAGGTCCAAACGGTTCAATGGTCACATCTGAAAATACCTCATGGCTGCATACACTCTCTGACTTTAGACATCTGGTCCCGTACCTCACCATGGTCACCTCTGTAGCATTTCTCTCAGTCACCATTGACTCTCCACTACCCCATGACCCTACCTTGGTACCTCTTTGACCCTCTCCATGTCTTCACAATCTTCCCTGTATGCACCTACAAGCTATCACCATGTTCTCTTTTCTCTCAACCGCTGATCCGGATCCACACTATGTTACACTGTCTGATCTTGATCACATTGGCTCATCATGTTCAATGATTCCCTGCCCCTTCTTCTGTTCTCCTTCAGTGCTGGCATAATTCACCAAAACACAGCATAACAATAGACAGCAAATAACAATTAGATTCTCTGAAATTGTCTTCTTTAAATTTCAGCATCTGTATAACTCATACAGAGACTATAATCTCCCACTAGGTTGTACACACTCCATATAGGCACTCTGACACCTGGCCCCCAACCTCACCATGGCCAATCTGATCTCCTTGAGTGGTCCCTTTCTGACCCTTCGCTTCTTCCCTTGACCATGAGTAGGTATTCTCTGGCTCTTCCTGTGTCTTCACTACCTCTCTGGTGTACCATGCATCATTGCATCTACAAAATCTTCCACTATGTCTCCAAAACTTTATTCAAGTATAACGACCATATCCATTATAATTCTCTAAGTCTGTTTAAACGTAGCCTAATTTGTCAACATCAGTTCTTCCGTTACTATTGTTTTGACAGCACACACCATCTTAGCATCGTCTACGTTCGGCATCTAGACAACCCGTGTACAAGTCCCAATCATCAGCTGTTTGGCAAAGATAGGCCTTCAGTTTTCTCATAAGTGTACTGCCACCTTTGGGTACTAAATGGCTTGTGCAGTACTGCTCTTCATTATAGAGTTCTGGACTTAACTTTCTTGTGCAGTAACTCCGACTCATTCTGTGTGTCAATTTCTCTTGATTACTTGTATACTCTACTATCTCTCCTGTTTGAAGTGCCTTCTGTACTTTGCTTCCTTTCTTTTCACATGGTGTCACACCGGTCCATTTCAGGCTATTTTGTCTGTTTCCCTGGAAATCGAAATTCTTTGCTTGTTCTGGATCCTGACAGTAGCATCTGTCTTCTTCCAAAGTCTTTCTCTCAATATTGTTGCATGCCGTAGGTACTCTGGTGGTACCACACTCACAGATTCTGTCTCTTTCTTCTTTTTGACAGTAACATGTTAGTTCTGCACCGTTCAGAGGGGGTATGGCTCTGAAATCTGTAGCATGCACCCTCCTTATTAAGGTTTCCGTTCTGTTCTGTAAAAGCGGTATCTCTTGGCCTCTAAGAACTATGACAGATTTGCTAAACAGGATGTCTGCTGGTCCCTCTTCATCCTGCAATATATCCATTCCCAGAATGCCATCTTCTTCTATATTGGCAACTACCAGCTCTTTCTGTAACTGCACTGGTCCAATAGTAATCTTGGCCTGTATTTTCCCCTTCCCGTTATGTATAAAGTCATCTGGTTCTTCAAATTCCAGCAGTGTAGGTCTGCTTTCTTTGGGAATGCCATCATATACCCTTTCTGATATTAACGTTTGTGCTGCTCTTGTGTGGATGGAAAAGGTAATATCAGAATCTTGGATTGTCCCTTTAACTAACAGACCATCCCTGCTAGGTTTACTTCTACGAATTACGTGCTCCTTGTCGGCTTTGCCTGAATTCTCATATGGGCCATTTACTGTAATTACTGGGGCTGCACCTCGGCCTGTAGGGTCAGCCCATTCATGTTTAAAGCTTTGTCTGTTTGGCTAGATGTTTTGCTGGTTCCCTGACCATTGATCCACTTTTTCTTCTCCGGGCAATCCTTAATGAAATGACCAAGTTTGTTACAATTAAAGCACTCTCTTCCTTGTCTACGTGGAGTCTGTGCCTGTGAAATATTCTTCAAATGTTCTAAGATGAGCTGAAGCACATCATTGCTATCTTTAGTCTGGGTTTGTGGCTGATCTGGATCTACAGCCACTTTTACTTTGTCTTGTGCTGCACCCTTGTGCATTCTTCTACCAGATTGTACCTTTCGAACACAGTCTTGTTCATCTTCACTGTCACTACCGTCACTCTCTTGAACACTTCTGATTGCCTTCTTAAACTTCTTGTCAATGAATACTTGTTTGGGATTTCGTCTGGTGTGTATCAGGCTAACTACATAATACACAGCTTCATCTATATTGATGGGGTCTTTCACATATTCTACCTCACACCGCAAGTCATCGTCTCTTAAACAGTCCAAAAATCTGCGCACCAGGTCTTCTTCTCTGGTTTTGTGGTCCCTTCTCCTATAGGCCTTGTCATACAGCCTCTTAAGCTCCGCTGCATACTCTTCAGCTGTCTCTCCTGGCTTCTGGTCCCTGCGACTAAACTTCGCTGCATAGGTTCTTGGAGTCTCGACCACTCTGAAACGACTGTTTAACTCTGATACTAAGAGACGGTAATCATTGATAACATGGTGTCTTAACTGGGTGAAAACAAAGTCTCCTGCGCACCCCTGCAATAGTGGTAAAAGCTCATCTAGCTTTCTGTCATCGTCCCATCCTTGTCGGTACGCTACGGCCTCGAATCGGTTGATCCAAGTCTGCCAATCTTCTTTACCCTGAAATGGAGGAATCTTGATATGTTGACTGGAATCACTGGCTAACCTATACAGCTGAGCCCTTGGTCTGCTATTCTGCTGCTCTTCCCCATGGAAATAAGGTAATTGGTTTCGACCAGGTACTGGCTGGTTTTGCTGGTCGACTAGTCGATGGTGTCGCTCCATTGTGACACGGTCAAAATCACCTCCTCCTTGTCTCTCTGTTTGCCGGTTCTGGTTAAGCAAGCTGGTCTGGTCATGTGCTGCCTGGACAGGCTGGTCACAACTTCGGCTTGGCCCGACTTCCTGAGGATCTGCACTGTGCAGCCTAATCTGGGGAATACTGTCTTGGATGGTGCTGGTTAAAGCTACTGGACTACTACTAGAATTCAGATTGATGTTAGCTTGCTGCTGGATAATTTGGATAACTTGAGTGAGATTCTTTACAGCTTCTAATAGAAAATCTACCTTGGTCTGCATGTCACTCATCATCTGCTTATCCGCTGATCCTAATCTGTTTGACTCTGGACTTGAGTCCCTCTGTTTGTCATAGCCGGTAGCTTCCTCTACACAGTGTAGATCACTGCCTTCTCCTCTAGGGCTTCTAAAGAAAACTTCTGTCTCCTCTTCTGATTCAGACATCTTAAGTTCGTTTCTCTGGGGATGTTAAATCCCACAACGCTGCCACCATAAAATTATGTAACGTGCCAGGGGACAGTGTGGTTCTCTTTCTCAAGCCTCTTATCTCTCTCTAATTTGCTGGATTCACTGGATGTACACTGTTAATCGTCGCCGGAGGGTTGTGGCCAAAAGTGAGCTCAGTCTTGGTATTGTAAAAGACGAATAACAGCAGTTTAAATTTCCATATCAATGACCAGTATTTAATTTCTTCTTTCTTCACAATGTTTTAGATACAATTCTCTCTCTTCTTAACAATATTTGGTAGGGTGCAAATAAAATGACGACATGACGTTAGTTCCTTAACCTCCGGGACTGGACTGAGCTAGTGACCAAGATTCCGGTCCGTATTTATACTAGAACGGCACGTGCGACCAAGATTATTGGTCGCGACCAACGTCGTGACCAAGAAAGTTGGCCGTACTACCATAAAAATTGGTCGCGACCAGAAAACTGGTCACGACGTCTTTGGTCACCGTAGACGACTTAAAATGGCCCTGATGGCTTTCTTTAAGTTATAGAAATAACCCTAAAAGAACAATCAAATACACAGTAAAGTGAGCTGTCAAAACTCTCCTAACTAGGTTACTACGATTATAGTAAAATTGACCTTGACGATCACGTGATATAAACAAACTTTCTACACAATATGCATCTTCACGGGTCACCGAATCCAATACACACCCGGTAAAAATGGAGAATATGCAGCAAGACTAGTTCGACTTTTTAACGAGAAATGCAACAATTAGCGAGTGTCGGACATTGACAGCGATTTCTAAGTTAAGTATTACGTTCATGAAATGAAATGCAATAGTTGTCATGCCTCGCAGATAACAAAAATAAACGAGAAATCGACGATCAAAATCGGACACAGCTGAGCATCGGATATGAAGGATTCCGGCATTCGATCAAGAAAACGAAGGTTTAAGACTTCAAACGACCATAATGCCTTAATAAATCTACAAGATCTGGTCACACGATGTGTATTATTGTGCTTGCAGACCTAAATTGTAAACAAGGTCTGCATCATATGATTAATTTCGTGTATGCTAGTACCAACAACACAGGGCTAAGGCAGAGATTATCACAGTGTGCACAAGGATTTCTTACAGCGGCTGCCTCAGAAATACATGCACAGACTGACACCAAGCGAAAGGAGTGAATAATTATTACAGGAAACTGCATACAAGAAAGAAATGTACATGCTGCAGGTACCCACAACCTAGGATGGAAATCAACTGTTTCAGATAAAGCGTTCTTTAGAACAAGATTATTTAGCCGCTCATTGGGAGACGCCATTACCTATACTTCTTTCGGAACTCCTTGGTCAACTCTGTAGAAACAATATATAAGAGAGAGTTGACCGAGTTGTTCAGAATGCTCCATACTTCATACAAATGACGTCATGATGAGTATGGAACATTCGGAACACCTCGCTTATAATCTCGGTCTCAAAGACGCTTTATCAAAGACATCTTAAGAAATCTTAAAAAAATCTCGCTCTAAAGAATAATTTATTTAGCATACCTTTTTAGGATTGGGGTGAGAATTAAGTGGAATATGTGCCAACATTTCTTGGTAGGAGAATTCATCTCTTTCTGTACACTGTATTACACCGTCCAGAACCAACACATTGCCGTAAGTTTTGCTGAAAATAGAGATAGAATTGAATTCAAATCTTGACATTTTCCAAAATCTTGATTTTGAGGTCCCAAATAGAATATGAGTGTCTTTAACCCTTTCTTGAAAAGCATTAACCCTTACCCAAACAAGACCGGGTTTTGACGTCCCTAATAGAAATGGCATGGGAAAACAGCAGTTTCTCCTTTTGTCTCAATATTTTCTTGGCTTTATTTTTCACAAATTTTACCGTTTTTAAGGTTCATTTTGTCGTCTGCAGGGGCTTTCAAATTGGAGCACCCTAAAATTTTGTCGTTTGGGAAAGGGTTAAAAGCAATGGACGTCCTGAACAGTTCTGAAAGAAAGTAATCAAGTCCCTAAAATGAAAAAAAAAAAAAAAAAAAAAAAAAAATAGATCTGAATGAACTGTAAGAACATTTTCATATAATCATATTGTTACAATAAATTAAAGATAGTAACATGACATTAAGTATTGTGCCTACAATCAGACAGTGACCAAAAACACTCGTACCCAAGTCAATTCGTACTAAATTTTTTAACACTGTTGTACTATGACTTAACCCGTTTGGCAAATAATGGAAAGACAAACTATTTTAATCCTTTAACCAATGTAAACATATTGTATAAGACACAGATCGAAATCGTACATGGAAATTAGAAATAGATTCATGGATTAGGAAACGAAACCAGGGGTGGACTTGATTGGGCCACTCCGTTTTACTCGGAGTAACTTTTTCACTCCAAAATCCAATCAAGTGCAGAAAATCCACTCTCGGATCTACTCGGAGCACTCCACCTACCGAGCAGGGGCGTTTGGGAGTGTGACGTCATCAACATGGTTTCTGATAGACGATAAAAATAGAAATAGTTTGGTATAATGTTCTATCAATCAATTTAACGGATATGAAAGACAAAATTACAACTGAAAAGACATAACATTTTACTGAAGAAACTAAACAAACATCTTTGACATGTTCGTTGGCGATTTTGCGATAGGGAAATTATTATTAAATGCAATAATTATCTGTATTGTACTCCAAAACCACTCCAAAACACTTGATTGGAAATCCCAGTGCAGAGCACTCCGAACTGAGAGTGGAGTAGTTCAATCAAGTCCACCCCAGGCACAGGTATTTGACACTATATGTCTATATTCACTATATGTCTATATAGAACACTAAATAGAGTAAAGGTAAATAACGGGGTGTCAACAGGCATGCTAAACAATTAACTCAAACTGAAGTAAAAGTCGACCAGATCCAGAATTTCTCTTTGCAGTCACAAAGTCAAATGGTTTTTCAAGCAGATAATACTTTTTATTTGAAGAAAATCCGTCAGATAACCGATATATGGCTCCCGATTTCCCAAAATCAACAATAAAATTCACCGTTGCAGTTTTCGACGTCCATTTGAAAGACGCTATCAGAGGCCTAACCTGGTCGGTTTCCACATAAATAACCGTTTACCAACCTAAACATCAATAGCTATCGATAGACACAGTTGTTTTCTTTTCCTCTGCAAGGCTGTTTGTCCATATATTTGCCCTACAACGATCACGTTCGTCATATTTCACCGCTACGATTCTGTTTTGAAATGTCAAACCACCATTTTGAAGGAAAATGAAGAAACGGAATGCAGCCATCTCATTGGTTGAAAATCAAACTGTGTCATTATTACGAAAATACGCTCTGAACTCTATTTTTACATACAGCTTAATATTTTTTGAGTTTGGATTTTTACAAAACTTTATTGGTTATTCCTTTAATTTTCTAACCAAGTAAACAAATTTAAAGCGGCGAGGGGTGCACAACAGGTTTCCCGCCATCTGTCATTTAACTGACTAAGGGTAATATCCGAGGTTCCGAATTATCTGCCAGCCAATCAATAAGCAGGGAAAATCCAGTGCGTAATAAATGGACATCGAAATCAACATCGGTAAAAAAGGGGGTAGATTTTTTGAAATGGAGAGCCATATTTCAGTCATTTGACTGATTTCCTTGAAGTAAAAACTTTTTTCTGCTAGAAAAAACACTTAACTTTGCGACTGCAAAGGGAATTTCTCGATCTGGTCGACTTTTACTTTAGTTTCAGTTGATTGTTTAGCATGCCTGTTGAGCCCACGTTATTTACCTTTACTCTTTATAGTGTTCTATACAGACATATAGTGAAAATAGACATATAGTGTCAAGTACCTGTGACCCCAGGTGAATATTACGGAAACCCCAGTTCACGTCACTGATTGCTCACCTCTTGAAGACCAGGACGTCCTGAAATTTAGATTTTTCATTCACCAAGATTTCCTCGACTTCGATCGACATGGCCTGTCCCGGCCATAAGTTGTTGATTTCGCTAAACCAGCCGTTTTGTAGACGATCCATTGCTCGTTTTCTTTTTTCTTATCTGTCACGTTCGACTTCCTGTTGACATACGCATGCGCAGTCGATCCCAAATTGTCACGTGCAGGGAACCATGTTTGATAGTGATTCGCAACAAAATATTTCGATACAAAATTTTATTGATATAAAAAATGTAAAGTCAATGCGACCTAATTGGGGAAAATGGGGAAATTCGACACAATATTGTTATTAATGCTGTTCAAAGATATCATAAATCTGAATTAAAAAAAAAAAGATAGAAAAGTCATGTCCTTTCAATACAGGACTTCGGGGTCAAGGATTAACCTAGATTATGCTTTTTTAATCGTTTATTAGCATTAATCTTTCTCCAATCCTTGTCCGAACTGCAATTTTTCAAACTAGTTCAAGTCGGTTAACGTTGCAGACTACAAATTAAATATAAAGTTATTGAACCAGAGAATTATTGTTATTACTTTTGAGACAAAAGTAGGGTGTGCAGATTTTTTTCTTTATTTCCCTCGATATTTTCCAAATCAGGCATTAATATTGCGGACGCTAAAACCGTAGAGACTAATACATTATTAGAGAAAACAGAAGTTTGTAATTAAAATAAGCCTTAAATGTATTTAGTATTTATTTATATTTAATTATAAATCGAAGTGAAGCAGTCGTTTGGAAAATTAGTTGCACCTTGCAAGAAGAGGCAATGATCCAGATAGAAAGACACACGGACGGACGTGATTAAATTAACATTATCCCAAAATATAATCAAATAAAATAACACATGAAAACATTGACATGAAAGAAGAAAATGTTGACCGGGAATACGTCAACATGTGTACGAAAATTCTGATAACAAATGTTTTCCCATCTTCGCTAGCCAAGGTTGAACCCACCTACGTTTGTATTCACCCTTGGCGAATTTAGTCCGATTTTCTTGAAATCGCCAAGCGCCGCCTAGCGGTTGTTCTGCTGGTTGTTTACGTCCATTATTGATAACGTCATTAACGCGTGTTGTCTTACGCGTCATACGTCATGCGGATTATGTTAAAGTTAGCTGCTTTTTTGGTCGAATTGTCGAAAGTATAATTCGTTGATTATAGTTAGGGAATTCCTGTCTATTGCAGTGAAATTCTTAGAAAAAAATTGCCCATCTTCGCGTTTTTGAGTTGCAAATGCAATGCTTTTTCCCGCCCGTTGTCATGATTTGGTTACTCATAACAAACGTATCAGTCGGCAATCTGAACCTCGCTGGAACCAATGAAAAGGCTTTCTAGGACACCAAGAAAATCGGACTAAATACGCCAAGGGTGAATACAGAAACGACGTTACGTCGTAGATGTCACCCTTGGCTTGCGAAGATGATGTTTTCCTAACTTCCCGAAATATTTTCTCTTCCATAATATAGGCTACACAGATGTCGCATGTTTTACACAATGATTTTGTCATCAGCTGAAGCATTTAACCCGTTACCAAACAACACAATTTTGGGTTGGTCCAAATTCAAAGATATTGCAGACGACAATGTCAAATGAATGAAATTTAAACATTGTTGGTCTTTTGATGTAGAAAACATTGTGGGAAATAAAGAAATTGCTTGTCACAAGCAATTTCTTCATTTTCCACAATGTTTTCCAAAGCCATTATCTTGTAGGGAGTCAAAAAGAGTCATTGTATGGCAATGGTAATGGGTTGCATCCGAGCAATCTAAAAGTTAGTTTTTTTGAATGGGTTAAAAATTGATTTACAAAAGGGTCCTAACAATTTTAAAGACTGATTTATCTAATCCGGATTAATCAATTTGGACGATGTCCTAAACCTTTAAAAGATTTCACTTAATTACTCGATATTAAGAAACATTTTAATTTTCATCTGAAACCACCCAGATATAGGTTTAGGTTACAGTGAAAAGGAAATATTTTATCGTAATTATTATGTAACGGATTGATTGATTTGTTCGGTTAATCTTTGGATATCAAAGAGACGACAATTTTGATCTGTGACAGTGAACTATTCACCATTCCACGATGGGTTATATAAATGCTGCTAGTGTTTTGTTGTTGGTACTCGGTATCAGCTATGTTGCTGGACAGACAATGCCTGCAGGATGTACTTACTCGAAAGGTAAGGAGTGAGTGGGCTTTTGTCCAGTGGTCTTATGTCCAGTGGGCTTTTGCCCAGTGGGATTATGTCCAGTGGGCCTTTGTCCGTACCCCAATCTAGATAGCCTGCTCCACAAAGAGAGCTACTATAGACGACATAATGTATATTGTTAAAGACAGGTCTTGTGTACAAAATAGCACATAAAATAGGCTATTAAGACAAAAGGGTAAGTGCTGGTAATTAGCATTATCTTGTTTTGCATTGATATTTCAAAAGCCTTTTTATTTTCACCGAGGCAAAAACGAAAATGAAATGTTTAGTTCAATTTGTAGGAAAATCAATGTAAGACACACTGTTATTCAGGCTTTGAAAAAATAGCCACCTCAATTATGTTATTGCTTTATACGGGTCTGATCAATGAAAACACTAAGTTGGTCATTTTTAAAACATATAAAGTCGAGCTATTATTGCGGATACTGCAAGAATATTTTGCTGCTTTTCAACGAAAACCTCGTAACTGCAGCTTAAAATAAGATGCAGTTACGAGGTTTTCGTTGAAAAGCGACCATTTGGAAACCAAGTACTTTGGAAAATAAATGCCTAATGACCTGTTGGTTCACTTACACCGATCTTTCCTTTCTAAATAGGGTTCAATTTTATAAGTTAATATCGACGTAATTTCGGTCAAACAATAGAATTTCGTCGGTGTTATTCTAAACCCCCGCAACTACAGTTTGATTTAAGCTGTAGTTACGTGTTTTTATAACAAGAGCGACGGTTGATAAAAAATAACGGTAAACCCAGTCTATTTTTAGCACAAAATTTATTGCTATTTCCAGGCATGTACGAGTGCGTCTACACCTCGCTGTCGACCCCGATCAGCGCCACCAGCTTCTCGAACCCGATACCTCAGCGACTCCGGCTGACCGCCATACCGGCCACGCTCAATTCCGCCATCTTTAATGCCAACTTCGCCTCAATGAGCACGTCCAACTTTGACACGAACTTCGCTGCCACGCTCGAACTCAAGTGTGACAGCAACAGTGCAGTGACCATTAGCCAAGCCGCCTTCACCAACATGAACTTGTTCCAAGATGTGAAGATTATCAATTGCCAGGTTACCCTGAATGCAAACACATTTGCGTAGGTATTTTTTTCATACATATGCTTTGTATTGTTATACATTTTCATTTATTTTTGATAGGCCCTCACATCTTAGGCAGGTGTATCATTAAGAGGCGGGGCGGGGATTTCCCCCTCCTATTTGACTGAAATTGAGTACAATCCCACTGCTACTTTTGAAAATTTTGTATAGGGTTGATAGGGAATACATAGAAAGTCCCCCGCCTACTTTCGCTTCCGACCCAGGTGACCAAAAAGTTATTGAAACCCCTGCTTAGGCATTCAAAGAGAGAAGGGTGTCAGTAAACGGATAGTAAAAGATAAATTGCAAAAAGTTTCAACTTCGGTCATACTGCGCAGGTTGCGCAGTATGACCGGAATTGAAACGTTTTGCTTTGGATACATCATCTTTATTTTGGAATTACCAGTCTATCGGTTGAGGCTCGAACTCAAGTGTGACGGTAACAGTGCAGTGACCATTAGCCAAGCCGCCTTCACCAACATGAACTTGTTTCAAGATGTGAAGATTATCAACTGTCAGGTTACCCTGAATGCAAATACATTTGCGTAAGTTTATATTTTGTTAACGTTTAGAACTACATAAATCACACCTCTGTCACAATATTTCATAGGCCTATGGCGAGTGTGTTGGCACTCTTGCATATTTATTTCAGGTCGCAGCCAAAATAGTTTTAACAAGTATCTGGTGTTGTATGCAACACATAAAGTCCCCTACCGGCTTCACATTGACTCAATATGGTAATCAATAATAGATTAAGATGAACAAGTCATCAAAATAATTGTCAAACATATGAAATGTTATGCCCAAAATTTCGGAAATATAATTCAAATGACTTGAATAAAGTTACTAAAAGATCAATGACTAACATGGCTTATAATTTTTTTTTACATTTTAAAACAGGTTTCATCAAGTTAGCTTGCTTAGTTATTAAGTTATTGCAGGATCCATTTTTGCCATATTTTCACTATTTCCGTTACCATAGCAACCACACTTTTCGTCAAAGAACAAAGATAAAATGATGTGCATAATCTACACATTGCCATCTAGTCATATACCAAGTCTCATCAAATTAGCTTGCTTACTTATTAACTTATCGCAGGATCCAATATTTTTTGCCATATTTTCACTATTTCCGTAACCAAAGCAACAACAATTTTAGTCTAAAAACAAAAATAAAATGATGTGCATAATCTACACATTGCCATATAGTCATATACCAAGTCTCATCAAACTAGCTTGCTTAGTTATTATCTTATCGCAGGATCCCATTTTTGGCCATATTTTCACTATTTCTGTAACCATAGCAACCTCAATTTAAGTCGAAAAACAAAAATAAAATGATGTGCATAATCTACACATTGCCATCTAGTCATATACCAACTTTCATCAAAAACGCTTGCTTAGTTATTAAGTTATCGCGGGATCCAGATTTGAGCGGACAGACGGACGGACGGACAGACGGACGGACGGACAGACGGAGGGCAAACCTATAGTCCCCTCCGGTGTGAACACCGGTAGGGGACTAAAAAGTGGAGATACCTATCAAGATACATATCTAATGTTCTTAGTAGACCTATGTCACGAGAATGCATAGTATGAGCCCAACGCCCCAAGTAAGGTTGTCGCTCACGGAAGCACAAAATAGTCGTACCGATATGAGATACGATGAAGGTGCCTCGTGAGATCGCTGTGGCAGCATAACGAGGTCTTACCGATCGCGGTAGCGCCATAAAATGCTGTCGATGTGGATTAAGAACGCCATCATCGATAAAAAGAGAGATGCATGTGTAGCAGCCATACATTTTTTAACATTTCGTTTATTTTCAGGAATTTTGTAGCCCTGGACCGCGTGGTTATTGAGAACGGTACAATTGCTTCTATCGACGCGGCTACATTTACCGGCGTCAATATCACGAAGATTACCAACCCTACGCCCAGCTACCCCGTCAAGACCGGCGAGATTTTCATCAAAAACAGCAGGGTGACGGGCGGTACACTACCGGCTGCTCTACTGAGCGGACAAACCAACCTCATCTCTGTATCATTAGAGGTAAGAAAACACGATTTTTCAAAATTAGATTGATAAAAACACAGGGACTCGGTCTGACGTCAATAGACTGGACATTCTTCTCAACCAATACGAAGCTTCGTTACATTTCACTGTCCCATAACTCATTCACGACCATCCCCACCTCCTTTACTTGTGTGGCGGCCGGTGCTGTTGACACCCGATTATTTTGTATATGATAAAAAAACTCACCAAAATATAAGAATTTATGTTATATTTTTATCAACATTGGACATCCATTGAAGTGTAAATATAATCACAAAGAACATGGCAACAATTGCCATGTTCTTTGTGATTTTACGTTACACTTGAAATGACAATGATCACTATGCCAATATAACATCTCATTTCATTGGCTATATTGCAGGGCCTCGGTCTGACGTCAATTGATGGGACATTTTTCTCGACCGATACGAAGCTTCGTTACATCTTGCTGTCCCGTAAATTCTTCACGGCCACCCCCTCCACCATGTCTGGCGATGCTTTTGAATAACGATAAGAACAATATGTGAGAAGCATTAATTTTATGCTATATTATAAACTTTTCAGATTGAAGTGTAAGTCAAAATCACAAAGAACACGGCAACAATTGCCATGTTCTTTTTGATTTTACTTTATATACTTGAAATGACAATGATCACTATGCCAATCTAACATCTCATTTCATTGGCTATATTGCAGGGCCTCGGTCTGACGTCAATTGATGGGACATTTTTCTCGACCAATACGAAGCTTCGTTACATCTCGCTCTCTCGTAACTCCTTCTCGACCATCCCCACAACCCTGTTTGACGGCCTGGACAGTTTAGCCGAGGTTCAGATGTACGAGACCACGCTGCCGTGCACATGTGCCGAGCTTTGGTTCTTCGGCCTCGCCAAAACCACCAAGATGAAGATATACGGGGATATCCTCTGCTCAAGCCCGGCTGGTTATGAGAGTGAGTATATCGTCGCTTGTCAACAAAAACCTTGTAATTACAACTTGGAATAAGCTGTGGTTACGAGGTTTTTGTTGAGAAGCGGCGATATGTATCTTTGATGATCAAACACATTTTGTATTTATAACTAAAATGAAGAAGTTATGATTGTCTCTTGGTTTCTTCTACTCTATATCTATGTATATTATTCTGCCTAATCCCTTCTCGTTTTTAGGCCTACTGGCGGGTACATGGTTGCTATTTGACTTTATTTGTTGTTTAGAGAAGTAATTGTATTGTTTGATTATCATAAAACTCCTTACAAGTTTTAATGGTGCTTCTGTATTTTATATACTATCGCAAAGCATTTTGCCCCTTGAGAGTACTTAGCATTTTAGCCGGTAGAAATATAGCTCCTGGTAATGACCTGGCAGATCATCTCTAGCTATAAGCTGGACTGATGCTCTGCCATGTCTTTTATTAGGACCTATAACTGGATACATTTTAATTGACGCCATATTGTCAAAATGCATTACATAATATATTATTTATGTCCATCTATATTTTATAGATTTCAAGGCTGTGTACTACTACTACCAGAATTGCGTACCGGAATCCAAATCTTGCTCGGACGGTAAGTTCTGGGGCTTGTTTTATCAATAAGACGTACGTATTTTTGAAGTATTAATGTCTTAAATTACGCTTAACGTATACAACCCATCATTAGCACCAAAGAGCCGGATATAAGTATAAGCATAAACATAAGTATTTTGAACGGTTTAGAATTTGGAATTAATGCATAATTATGGTAATATTTGACAAAAATGTTATAAATAATTACCACCCTTGCATATGAATATAGAGTTAAAAGATATTTGTAAATTATTTTCTTCTTGAAGCAAAATTTTGAAATCCGGCACGGTGAATCAACAGTTACTTATTTGAAGTTTATTTACAAGTGTGTGTAATTTGATGCATGTACCGTGGCTAGAAAGTGGTGTTTTTAATGATGGGTCATATACCTTAAAACAACAATCGCATAACCCAGGTCTTAATAGATTGGTGATACGTCATCGTAAGTCATCCATAGGACAAAATACGTCTTAAATGTTTTGATGAAACTGACCCCTGATTCCTATCTCCCAACAAACAAAGGGGGCTAAGGGGGCTGATTCAATATAGAATTTATAGGAAGGGAACTTTATAAGAAGGGATTATAATATCAAAAATGGACACATTGTTTTGGAGCAGAAAATATGAATGGTTTGTTACACTCATTATCATTCTGATAATGTTAGATTCTAAACCAGAGGTAAAGTGGTCGACACTTTAAGAGCAGTCATTCAAGTGGACGAATTAGAGAAGACAAAATTTAAAATTTCAAGTCGCGCGACATCGGAATTATTAGGGCGCGGTCGAAAACATTCGGCGGTGGAACTTTCCACCGCTGAATGTTTACGACCGCGCCCGAATGGTGTCGGTTACGTAACGCCGCCGCTCGAAAAAAGCCGATGTTTTAGGAATCTCAAAATGGCCACATTACGGGTTTTGCACCTTAAAGGCTGCCAAGCTCGAAAGTTGATTTCGCTGTATATTAGAAGAAAATCATTAAATCAACGTGTTATATAAAAGATCTGTCAAACTCGATTGTTTTAAAAGTTTTATTTGCTTTTTATTTCTTTACGTCGATACTTGGAAGGAAATAAAGGTCCGCAATTTCCGTAAATCTCCACTGAATGACGTCATACCGTGGCTTGACTCCGCCCCCAATTTTAGAGCACGAGGTTTCTGACACATATAATGTGTTCGACTTTTCTGTCATAAAGCGAAGTTTCAGTTTTTATCCATTTCTCGATTGTCAGAGTAAAACAGACAAACTTAAACCGTTCTTTGGCACATTCCTTCACTCACTAACGACATATTCTTTGACTGATTTAACAATTTTTGGCCTTGAAGAAGGCCAAATTTAGCATGCCATTTTTCTCGGGGCGTGCAGAATCACTAGACGGCCTTATCTTGTGAAAACGTTGAACGCAGATAGATAGTGTTCTTGCGCGATGAAAAGTAGATCGGAACTGGATTAGATCTATACTACTTTATGCAGATTTTTTTTTAATTTCGATCCATGTACATTACAAAATAAGTAAATACAAACAAGCGGCGATGAAATGATTTTCATGATTTTTTTATCCCCGTCTCGATCTGCGCATGGGTTGACCCCCCCCCCCCCCCCCCTGGGAAAAGTCCTTGATTCCGCGCTTGTATATTAATACGCGTAGATCGACTGAATACGATGAATCTTCCCGTAAGATCAATTACGGAAATGTATAGCTCTAAACAGTGGGGTTTTGCTTTGTAATGCTTATATGGGTATGGCAATTTGTCATTCAACCAAATGCATTTTTCGACGGGACGTATTATGGGATCACCCGTGACGTCCGGCGTCCGGCGGCGTCCACTTCTTTGTCCGGAGCATAACTCTGTCACCTTAAGTCCGATTGACTTTAAACTTGGCAGTTATATTCTTCTCATCATTACGGAGTGCAGTGCACAAGAACCATGACTCTACCTGACTTATTTTTCGAGTTATTGCCCTTTGTTGTTTTTCATACTTGAATCCTGCCCGGAGTATATCTCTAAAAGTATAATAGCTACGATCATGAAATTTCATGGGTGTATAGATCTCAACAAGGGGGAGTGCAGTACACAAAGAACCATAACTCTATTTGGCCTATTCTTTGAGTTATTGCCCTTTGTTGTTTTTCATACTTGAATCCTGTCCGGAGTATATCTTTAAAAGTATAATAGCTACGATCATGAAATTTCATGGGTGTATAGATCTCAACAATGGGGGGGGGGGTGCAGTATACAAGAACCATAACTCTATTTGGCCTATTCTTTGAGTTATTGCCCTTTGTTGTTTTTCATACTTGAATCTTGTCCGGAGTATATCTCTAAAAGTATAATAGCTAGGATCATGAAACTTCATGGGTGTATAAATCTTAACAAGGGAGAGTGCAGTGCACAAGAACCATAACTCTACCTGGCCTATTCCTTGAGTTATTGCCCTTTGTTGTTTTTCATACTTGAATCTTGTCCGGAGTATATCTCTAGAAATATAATAGCTAGGATCATGAAACTTCATGGGTGTATAGATCTCAACAAGGGGGGGGGGTGCAGTGCACAAGAATCATAACTCTACCTGGCCTATTCTTTGAGTTATTGCCCTTTGTTGTTTTTCATACTTGAATCTTGTCCGGAGTATATCTCTAAAAGTATAATAGGTAGGATCATGAAACTCCATGGGTGTATAGATCTGAACAAGGGGGAGTGCAGTGCACAAGAACCATAACTCTACCTGGCCTATTCTTTGAGTTATTGCCCTTTGTTGTTTTTCATACTTGAATCTTGTCCGGAGTATATCTCTAAAAGTATAGTAGCTAGGATCATGAAACTTCATGGGTGTATAGATCTCAACAAGGGGAAGTGCACTGCACAAGAACCATAACTCTGCCTGACATATTCTTTGAGTTATTGCCCTTTGTTGTTTTTCATACTTGAATCTTGTCCGGAGTATATCTCTAAAAGTATAATAGCTAGGATCATGAAACTTCATGGGTGTATAGATCTCAACAAGGGGGGGGATGCAGTTCAAAAGAACCATAATTCTACCTGTCCTAATTTTTGAGTTATTGCCCCTTGTTATTTTTCATACTTCATTTTTGTCCAGGGCATATCTCGAAAAGTATAATAGCTAGGACCATGAAACTTTTACCAACCTGCTCCCCCTGTCGACATAAAGCAGTGTTACGGGCGTATCTTGTGACAGTTTGACACCTTGTTAATATTTAAAGAAACTCGATCATTGCAAAATGTTCCGTAAATGTTCGTTTTTTCCCCCGCGAAAGAACTATTGGGTCCAAAGAAATACCGGAACACCATGGAACGCATAGCAATTACCGGAACACACTGAACGCGTCAGTGATTACCGATACACACTTGAAATATTTGGTTTTCCAATACCGTATGTAATAGTAACGATTTGTTATTCTTTAATCTGTCTTAAAACTTTGTTATGTATATATCTATGTATTTGTATGTGTTAGAAAGTTATGTTTTAATAGGCAGATTCATGATTTAATAAGGTTCTAAATGATATATTGTGAAGATATATAGAAATAACATCACGATTTGTCGGCAATGGTTTAACTTCATTTAATAAATCGTTATCCAATCCATTACTTCATCTTGATTGAAGATATGAAATATGGAATTTACCATTATTTCACCCATTCCAAAATGTAAAAACTTTTGACTTGTCAAATTCCAAAGCTAATGCAGACGACATAATGGGCATTAATAAATTTGGAAATTGTGCTCAATATAGCACAAAAAAAACACAGAGCAGAACGTACATTTTCTAATCATGCCGCATTGTTTTCCAAAAACATATTTTACCATAGGTGTAAAGAAATATTACAAGATATACAGTTGATCTATTGTCAAGGTCATCTCCAATCTTTCTCTAGAAACAGGTATTGTCCCCAAAGATTAGAGAAGTAAAACAGTAGCACCCGTCTATAAAAAGCTGTCCAAAGTATAAAGCCAGCAACTATAGGCCAATCTCTTTAATCTGCATAGCATCAACAATTATGGCGCGCATCCTGATAACAAACATCGTGGGCCACTTTGATAAGAATAATCTATTTAGCCACTACCAGCATGGCTTCAGAGCAAAACATACCTGTGAATCTCAATCGATTAGCCTTACCTAAGAAGCATACGACAATCTTGAACATGGTCAACAAGCGGATATATACTTGAAATTGATTTTAGTAAGGAATTTGATTTGGAACCACCTTCCTATAGCCGTCTCAGATGCTACTACGCTCAGGGGCTCAGGGTCGCCCTACCACAGCATGCTGCGGCCCTACCCAGTAGCAAGTAACCGGTTGATGGGTGTACATAGTTTTAACTGTACCGTATAGACTTTTAGCTGTACATAACCAATGGAAGTGGTGATTGTCTCATCCCATCGTAGGTCAAATATACATTCTATGAAGAACCCTGACCTAAACCGAAAGAAAAAGAAGGTTGATCACAGCAATTAAATATCCAAATTGAATAAGCTGGGCGTCCTTCCACTGATCTCAAGATGGATATAATCCTTCTAAAAGGATCGTTCTCAAAGAGTAGGTATTGATGATCACTCATCCACTACTCTTCCCGTTCTCTTCGGCGTCCCTCAGGGTTTAGTGCTCTGTCCATGTCTTTTCTTAGTCTATATAAATGATCTGCATGTGTTCAAATTCTTCAAGGCCTTCAGCGCTTTCAGCGCTTTGATTCTAACATTTACCAAGGATAAATTCCGCGTTTTCAGCATCGATAATTGGGGAAGTCACTTTATGACAGAAAAGTCGGACACTTTACTTTGTCAGAAATATCATGCTTACCGGGAAATGACCCATGACTGCCCGTTTTTTCCGCTATGACGTCATTAAGTGGCCGGTATGACGTCATAACTTCAAATTAGAAGAGTTTGGTGTTTTTTGTTCGGTAAAGATCGGAAAAGACCAAAATATTCAATTTAAAAGACGAAATAAAAACACCTCTTATGTTTAGAAATTGTAGAAACTTTGATATTTGGGTCTTAGAAAGGTGTTTTTTCGACACAAGAGTTTGATTTTGCCAATCAACGGACACTTTAACTTGGTTATTCTTACAAGTGTAATGGAGTTAATGGGAGACTGCCTACAAGCCTTCGACCTGACCATGTACATGTACATCATAACGGTGGTCGCTTTTATTGGCAAAATGGGAAATGTTTCGACCTTGATCAGACTGCGCGGAGGCGCAGGCTGGTCCAGGGCGATATATTTCGCTATATCTATCGGTCATATTTTGACCATAGGGGTCTATAATGTGACTCTTAGCACCGTTATACTCATTCCTTTAGTAAAGGGAAGTTTCTTCGTTCAATCCTATCACCTTCTCACTATCACAAAATATGGCTTAACTTTTTCAAATAAACATAATATCAGATTGAACGAAGAAGGTTCCCTTCAACAGGCCTACTAAGTTAAAGGTTCATTTTATAGGTGCTGGGATACAAATTGTAGACCCCTATGATTTTGATCTGATGCAACATACTATGATGTATTTATTCATTTATATATTTTGTTTAATATTTGCAGGTGTAATGGAGTTAATGGGAGATTGCCTACAAGCCCTCGACCTAGCTATGTACATCATTACGGTGGTCGCTTTTATCGTTGCTTGTGTGGTTCTCGGCTTGGCCATCCACGCCAGAAGGAGGATGGGAGCCGGAGGAAAGTCGGGAGCCAGAGGAAAGAAGCTTCCGGCCAAGAAAGGAGCCGGGCCTAAAGGGGCCAAAAAGGGATGGGCGTAGATGAACGGACTTGCTGTTTTGACTGTTTTATTGTTATGCTTGTTTTCATAGTGAAAGTAAACTGCAGAAAAATATGAGAGTGACACAAATAATACACATTAACCCATAAAAAGCAGTTCTGTGAAATGACTCTTTTTGACGTCCAGAACGGATATGACTTTGGAAAAAAATCTCTACTTCGTTCAAAATGCTTTAGTTAACGTGGTTTTCTTTGACAGACTTACACAAATTAGCATTGATTATGTCGTCTGTGATTTCTTTCGGGAGGGACCAGCCTAAAATACTGTCGCTTTGGAAAACAAAAGTGATTGAAGAAAATAAAGTCACTATGGCTGACTTCGATTGGGACTAGGCTCAAGCCATTATTGTGATCAGCCCTATTCTATCTATTAGATTAACCCCGTTCTGTGTCAGCCAATTAAAATCTTCGTAAACCTCGACACTGATTGGTCCGCTGTTTATCCGAGGAGTTCAAAATGGCGTAATGGCTCGGATGGCCTCACCTTAGCTTTGCCAATGGTCAGAATAGCCTTGCGAAATGACGTCAAATAGCTCACACTTTTGGAGATCGATTGGAGCGATAGCTACAATAACTCAAGCTGTAGTCCCAATCGAAGTCGGCCTATATAATTTTGTAGCTAGAAGAAAAAATCCAAAAGAATTTGGAGAATGATATTTGGTGTTATAATGTGACAATTCAATATTTTGGTGAGATCAAGAATGGTGCTGGCTAAGCAAAGGTATCAAATATTACACAGACGTTACAAACTGAATTCATTTCGACTAATACAGTATAGCTCACGATAAATGACTCGGCAGAGCACCCATAGCTATTAGCTATGACTGCTCTGTCATGCCATTCATCGTGAACAACAATAAAAACACTTAGTGTTCGTCCTAGTTTTTGGACCAACGAAATTGCAGTATATTTGGAAATTTCGGAGCTATATTTCACATAAACGCACTGCCGGTCAGTTTATGTCACGGACATACATAGCCACGCCCCCGTTTCCTGTGCAGTTATGAAAAATGATGTGATTTTTGGGAAAATGATGTAATTCCAGTAAGATCTCTCCGGTCGGAGGCGTGGTTTGACGGATGACAGTAGAACCGTATGTTTTCATTGGTTGACGAACACTAAGTCAGATAGAGGCTGCCCCTTTTGAACGTTTATATCGCGTAGAATCTACTATATACAGCCTCTATCTAATACAGAGATTCACGTCCGTAAAAAGTGATACAGAGTGTGTTATATCAGATATCACCCCATTGAAAATGACAGATTAGATTTGAATTATAAACATATTTTCACGTCTTCTATAAAACTTTTACCTCATAAAACACGTTTTGTCCATTGTATTAATTGGTCGAATGGTGTTAAACACCACTAGCAGCATGTTTCCAGATATGTTGCGACGGTTCATGCCCGTAGGAAGCATTTTTGTGTGTGTGTGGGGGGGGACGGAGGGTTGACGCCCCTGTGTCTGAATATTGGTTGGGCTGTATTGATTTTTCCCATATGTTTTCAGTGTTAAATAGGGAAAAATGTCATTTTTTGGCCAAATTTGGGGGCGGGCCGGGGCCCCTTTTCCTGCAAGATTTGAACCACCACAATATTTTGGAGTTCGAAAATGTATTGTTTACAAATGTTAACTTTGTAAGTATGTACTATAATGTCGTAGACGGACTGTATAGATTCAGAATATTCCTTGATTGAATGTCTCGAACATGAATTTCATGACTTGGTTTCCTGGCCTTGTCGTGATATGGTTCTAATTGCATACTACAAATCATGAGATTGCATCAGAGGTACGCAATCCCTGTCGCAATCCCTGTTGTCGGGCTCACGGAAATCAGCCGACTTCTGACGGATAGGTGCGGCGTTTTCACAATACATATTTCTGATATCTTTTTTTTTTTATTTTAGTTTTCATTTAACACCTGGCGATCTCAAAACATTATCAAAACCGTGTTTACATCTTTTAAATAAAAATCTAAGTTAAAAATTCAATTAGCTAAAATCTTGGTAGTCAAAGTCGTGACTGCAGAGATGTAGCATAATCCTGAACTGTAGAGAAGATTGGTATAAGTTGAATACCTTCAACAAAGTTTTTCCGCTAATTCGCTACGTCATGGAAAGACGTCAGTTTGAGGGCGGAGTTAAAGTTGAGATTATTTACACCAAAAACGTTTAATCATAAAAGTTTATGATAAATTCGTGAAACGAGGTGGTAATTTCATTTGGATTTAAATTGATAATTAATATTGAAACAGGTTCATGTGTTTTGAATCTTGTCCGAAACATTGCTACCGTTTAAAGTGACATTTTACAGATCCTTTATCGTAAATTTTAATTGTGTTTTTCTGAAAAAGTATATTTTCTTATGAAAATTTCAAGCCAAAGTATTGCAACGTTTACAAGATATATATATTATCTTAGTGTTAACATTAAACAAATTGATATAGATCTATACAGCAGTTCAGATGTACATAATTTGTATTTTTTGTCTCAACTTTAAAGGTGTGGTTTTTTCCCGCTTGTCATCAACAACAATAAAAAAAAACACTTCTAGCTTTTATACGCATTAGAATAACCAATTTTGTTTGGCATCTAGACATATTTAAAAAAAATGGACTGGGAATTTGATGTATCTTAATGTATTTTTAAACAAAGAAAACATTGGGAAAAACATTGAGGAATGTACATGAACAAAATACTGACCACAATTTTGTTAATTTCCCTAATTAGTTTTTTTATTCGAAGCTGTAGAATTTTTTTTGATGGAACATGTTTGATTTTGACGTCTGTATAAGCTTCTAATTTCAACAAGTCTAAAAAATAGTTTGGAAATACGTAATATTCTTTTTTAATATCACCAAGTTATAAATAATAACATTATTTAAGTCAAATTGAATGATTATATTTTGAACATAAATGATCAATCGGTCTATTTATGACATAACTTATATTTGTATTAACCCCTTACCAAAATTTTGGACTATTTCAAAGGTGTTGCAAACAACAATATCAAGAGCATGGAATTTTTTACATTTGTTTGGGGCTTTGTTTAAAAAAAAACATTTGGGGAGATGAACAAATTGCTTGTCACGATGTTTTCTAAAGCCTTTATCTTGTAGGGTGAGAAAACATCTTTTGCGAATTGGTTAACCCATTACCAGACAACAAAGCTTTGGAATGGTCCGAATTGTAGGATGTTGCAGACGACAATTTCAAGTGTATGGAAATTTACATTTTTTGGTCTTTTTGGGTGGAAAATATTGTGGTAAACGAAGAAATTGCTTGTCACAAGCAATTTCTTCATTTTCCACAATGTTTTCCAAAGCCATTATCTTGGAGGGAGTCAAAAAGAGTCACTGTGTGGTAATTGGTTAAACAGTTGTGTAAATAATTTTGAGGATAAATCTGACATAAAATATCAATCGAAATGTGATATTGGATTTTACCGCAAAAACTGTTTTTAAGATAAACGTCAACGTCTTTAGCCTACTATGTTAACAAGAAAAGTGGGAGATACAATGCATACAATCTCTTTAGAAGTGAAATTAAACCTTACGAGTGCCGTCGAAGAAATTAATATATATGAATTTAGGCCTACTTAAAATTTAAGTGTTCAATAGTGAATAGTGAATGATTTTGGATTCGTTTTATTCTCTAACTCGACCAAAAGACGTGATTTATGTTCATTACGTAAACGTAAATACGGACCTATTCGGACGACGTCGTAAACATTTGGCGGTGGAACTTTCCACCGCCGAATGTTTGCGACGTCGCCCGAATCTCATTAGGGGTGGACTACGTAATTGCTTTTTATATGTACACTTATAGACACTTCCAACGCAAGACTTACATTTTTCATCATAATTAAATAAATAATGCAGTGTATTTTATGAAATTTTCAGCAAATTTAAATCAACTACGTTTACATGTTTTCTGTAAATTTCATCAAAATCAATTGATCCGAACATAAAGAATATTTAGGTTTTTCACAAAGACTCAAATATGAAAAGTCACAAAACCCCAGGCAATATCAGAATTCAACAGCATCAAAGCAGCGTCATCAAATCATGCTCATATCTCATACCACTGCTTCATAAGATTTGATAACATGCTTTCACGTGCGAGGCAATACGATAATTCAGTTGCACCTATTTTGTTTAAGAAATAATGTGTTGTACGTGTTAGCAATGCACAAAATCATCGAATTTAATACTAGACATTAGTTTTTCACACTTTTTCTCCAAGAAATTTTCAACAACTGGAACAGGATCTTAAAGGGACGAATTAAGAATGATCCCGCAAAGATTCATCATCAATTATGCTTTATCAATGAGAAGGGGGTGTCTTCGTGTCATTTAGGTCCATGGCGGACACACAGAATGTTAGCAGAATGTCATGAATTTTACTGCTGTTACATGAATAACATGAATTTACATTATCAGTTTTTTTGTGACTTTTTGTTTTCTAGTCATATTGTGTGAACTGCAAATTCAACCATTTCTACTCAAGGTTACTTTGTGAAAATTACAGATATTATAAAATTATGATAGATTTAAATTTGTTGAAAATTTGACGAAAAGTGGTTCATTAAATTTCAAGTTATTACCAAAAAGGTAAGTGTTGCGTTAGAAGTGTCTTTAAGGGGGAATGCTCCAGTTTTTCGGAACACTCGGTCATTACTGTAGTAAATTAAATGTTTCGTACCAATATGTTTCGCTACCAGATTTTCAATAATATAACACATCATTACAATTTACCTTTTTCGACGGTAAAAGTGTATTTATTATGCGAAACTGATTTTCTCAAGATGGAAATTGATTATTTAGAGCAAGACAGTCGTAAGTGTGTATGCAGTTACCACTGTTTTGCGTCATTTTATTCATGTGTAGCTGATAAAAATTGCCGTAATTCACTAATTAGTGCGCTGACCTATACATTTTCTTTTTGAATTATCACCAGGACATGTTGCTTAATACAATGAGGGAGTTTTATCAAATTCTATTATGTAGAACTTGAAATATTTACAAAAATATGCAAATTTTGACATAAAACACCCCAGCTTCGTTGATCTAACCGAACACGTGAGCATGCTGTTTTATACATTTACGCATTTATAATAGCACATATTTTGGGTTTTCTGTTCGTATTGAATGTAAGACGTTACTTTAAATCCGTTTTCGGGACTAAACGATGAATATACAACTTTTTATTAGCATTTTAGTGACCTTGGACAGGTGCCAGAAATTGTGCATTTTTTCGCTGTAGGGGTATGTGATACGAGTGCCTATAAAATTCAAACAAGATCGCTGACCACCCACTTTTATTTTATTTTTCAATTGGTAATAACATGTAATTTCAACATACAAAATATAAATAAATTCTATTATTGGGAAAAAATTTAGGAAACTGGAGCATTCCCCCTTAAGTGTACTATCGATTCACGAAAATTCTAAAGGGTACTTCACGTGACTGGTCTTTAACCCTTTCCCAAACAAGACCTGGTATGGACGGCCCTTATAGTCATTGAAAAACATTGAGATAAAAGAAGAAAATGCTGATAATCAGCATTTTTTCCTTTTGTCTCAATATTTTCTGTGCTTTATTGAGCACAAATTCTAACTTTATCAACATCAACTTTGTCTTCTGCAGTAACTTTGAATATAGATTGCCCTAAAATTTTACTGTTTGGGAAAGGGTTAAAGTAACAATTGACAAAACAATAATAATGTTTATTTTCCAACAGTAGCAGTTAAATACTGAAGAACAAGAAATGTGTCCGTACATGTTATTAAAGATTATCCTAGTGACATGCCTGTTCACAAGTGGTGTAATTGGTGTTCAAATTCTTAAAATTGAGGCGGAGAATTACTGGAAAAACTTCATATACCGCCAATCCGCATCCCAGGACAAAACGGTGTCAATGTTTGAAAATGATGTCTTGTCGATGCCGTTCTGTTTACGACGTCGCACTTACGTCGCCGTTAGTAACGTCGCTTACACAAACGACGGTAAATCGAACACCGTAAGAATGACAATAGACTCGACGCCAGTCGGAGAGTGGACGTCTCATAACCAGTCTAAATCCGGTGAATTATGGAACTCGTTATTTTGGACCGGTGATGTGGGACTGCCGATCGAGCTCGGATCCGGCCCACATAAACTGTTACTACACGTCTTACCGGCTGTAGATCAAGATCGGCGTGATCAGTACGGCATAGAAGTTGATGCTGTATTCTTGGCTATCGATGATAATGATATAACGTCACAGTATTTGCATTGTCTCAACACGATGTGTAGTGATCAGATAACATACACGGACAGGCGGAGAGACAGGGACGATATACCGTCTGGCAAAATTGTGCAGATGTCCAGACCTAGCCAATGTTTGGAGGAAGATAATATAAAGGTGAGAATTTTGTTAATTCCAATTTTAGTTATATCAATTTGTCATGATCCATTGGCAAGATAACATACACGGACAGGCGCAGAGACAGGGACGATATACCGTCAGGCAAAATTGTACAGATGTCCAGACCTAGCCAGTGTTTGGAGGAAGATAATATCAAGGTAAGAATTCGGTCAAGTTTTTATTTTTTTTTTTTTTCAATTCATGATGGTTTCTATTCACATAGAGACATAGAGACAGGGACGATATACCGTCAGGCAAAATTGTACAGATGTCAAGGCCTAGCCAATGTTTGGAGGAAGATAATATTAAGGTAAGAATTCGGTTAATTCCAATTTTAGTTATATTGATTTTTCAATTCCATTGGCAAGATAACATACACGGATAGACGTAGAGACAGGGACGATATACCGTCAGGCAAAATTGTGCAGATGTCCAGACCGAGTCAATGTTTGGAAGAAGATAATATTAAGGTGAGAGAACGTTCCATCGGTAAATATTAATTTATTCGGCTCCATTTTACATGTTCTAAAGTAGTTTCAATGAAAATTACTATATCTAAATACGATGTGTAGTGATCAGATAACATACACGGACAGACGCAGAGACAGGGACGATATACCGTCAGGCAAAATTGTACAGATGTGAAGACCTAGTCAGTGTTTGGAAGAAGATAATATTAAGGTAAGAGAACGTTCCATCGGTAAATATTAATTTATTTAGCTCCATTTGATATGTTCTAAAGTATTTTCAATGAAAATTACTATATCTAAATACGATGTATAGTGATCAGATAACATACACGGACAGACGCAGAGATAGGGACGATATACCGTCAGGCAAAATTGTACAGATGTGAAGGCCAAGCCAGTGCTTGGAGGAAGATAATATAAAGGTGAGAATTCGATTAATTTTTCATGGTCCATTGGCAAGATAACATACACGGAAAGACGCAGAGACAGGGACGATATACCGTCAGGCAAAATTGTGCAGATGTCCAGACCGAGTCAATGTCAAGAGGAAGATAATATAAAAGTAAGTGGCAAACCTGTTTCTTTCTTCATTTCGCACAAAGCTTTCTTCCCCAAAGAACCAAAATATTGCAAAATTTCATTCACCTGAAATTGTCGTCGGCAAGATTTTTCAATTTTGACCAGCCTTAACTTCTGCCGTTTGGTGCAATTCTTAAAATAATAACAAAATAGACAGACGTAGAGATGGGTGTCTTTTTAAAACTATTGTCGTGGAAAACATGAAAGAAAAAGAAGAAAATGCTGATTATCAGCATTTTCTTCTTTTTCTTTTATGTTTTCTATGGTATTTCCAATGGTATAGGGAATGACGCGGTGTTCCTTGCTATTGATGATAACGATATAATGTCGCAGTATTTGCATTGTCTCAACACGATGTGTAGCGATCAAATAACATACGCGGATAGACGGAGAGACAGGGACGATATACCGTCAGGCAAAATTGTACAGATGTCCAGAGCTAGTCAATGTTTAGAGGAAGATAATATAAAAGTAGGTGGAAACTCTTTCAATTGCAACCCTATCCATTTTATAGCTTCAGTAGTAGAAAAAAGACGAATAAAAAGGCTGATACAGAGACATAGTCTTTCAATTTCGTCGTTGAAAACATTAAAGTAAAAGAAGAAAATGCTGATAATCAGCATTTTCTTCTTTTTCTTTTATGTTTTCTATGGTATTTCCAATGATATAGAGGTTGCTGCAGTGTTCCTAGCTATTGATGATAATGATATAACGTCACAGTATTTACATTGTCTCAACACGATGTGTAGTGATCAGATAACATACACGGACAGGCGGAGAGACAGGGACGATATACCGTCAGGCAAAATTGTGCAGATGTCCAGACCTAGTCAATGTTTGGAGGAATATAATGTAACAGTAGGTGGAAAATCTTTTTATTGCCAACCTATCCATTTTATAGCTTCAGTAGTAGAAAAAAGAAGAATAAAAAGGCTGATACACAGAGACATAGTCTTTCAATTTTGTCTTGAAAAACATTAAAGTAAAAGAAGAAAATGCTGGTTATCAGCATTTTCTTCTTTTTCTTTTATGTTTTCTATGGTATTTCCAATGATATAGAGGTTTGCTACAGTGTTCCTAGCTATTAATGATAATGATATAACGTCACAGTATCTACATTGTCTCAATACGATGTGTAGTGATCAGATAACATACACGGACAGGCGGAGAGACAGGGACGATATACCGTCAGGCAAAATTGTACAGATGTCCAGACCGAGTCAATGTTTAGAGGAAGATAATATTAAGGTAAGACATTCGCCTAATTAAAAAATCTATAAAAGTACTTCTTCATCACAGGTATCCAACACGGGCTGGGTTAGTGTAGTGTGGGCTAAAACTAAATCAAAATGAGTTAAATCAAATATTTTAGTAAGATAAGAAACAATAGACGATAATAGACTAAGGAATGATAGTCTATTATTCCATGTCATTTTAAAACTCATTTTTTGTTAAAAAACACTTACATCACAAACCCAGCCCGTGTTGGCTACCTGTGTTCTTAATAATGCACTGGACAGATTTTATACCAACACAGACGCCGAGACAGGGATGACATACAGTCAGGTAGAATTGTGCATATGTCAAGACCTAGCCAGTGTCTATAAGAGGATAAGACAAATGTTCAGGTCGAATAATATAAGTGTATACAAAAAATGATATCAAGGTAAAAAATAGTTGTGCAAGGGAATGGGGAAATAAATGCACACAAATATAGTTAGGTACGTCCCTGGTAAGAACAATGTATGTTTAGACCATTTTCATACGAGGAGAAGCCCACTGTTTGGAATGTACAGTGAACCGCAAATAAGGTAAGCACGAACTTACTGAATATATAGAAAATCACAATATATGGGGTTCAATTTAGCGTGAGCACCAAATATAACATGTAGAATTCATAATGACGTCACTGCAAGTTCTTACCCTAAAAAGGAGAATTTGCGACGTCATGGTCGAGTTTCGAATAAATAAAAGTAAACATATAAAACACGCCATATTTAATTGCAATCATTCAAAATCGAAATGAGTTGTTTTCCACTTGTCTTGATTTAGACTGATAAAGAACACCAAAAAACACCACTATGTTCTAAAGATGATATCGAATTTAGTAAGGGAAAATTATCACGTTGAAAACGTAACGTCAACGTAACATAAATCAAACATTTATAAGATAGTGACATGAGGAGCGAGAACAAGACGGATCGTTTCACACATCGGTGGTTCATCAAAATTAAAAACTTAATCAATTATATTTTGAAACAAGAATTATTGCGTTACAAAGTCCTAATCGCTGTATCGACAACTCAACCATGCTGTAGTTACGGCGTTTTAATTGTTTTCCAACATCCCACGTGTACTTGTGTTTAAAAGTTTTTTTTTTTTTTTTTTTTTTTTTTTTTTTTTTTTTTTTTGAAAATATAGATATTTTTGTCATAATTAGACTAAGACAGGGTGGGTAGGGTAAGATAAAGTCAAATATCTTTTTTTATTTGCACGGACATGTGTGCTGATTTTTTTGTGCAGAAATAGCTCTTGGTATTATATATTATCTTAAAAATATCTAAAAACAAAACATATATTCATTTGGGTAATTTCTTGGAGAATTGAAAAAAAAGTTGCAAATTTTCCTAAAAAAAAATGTGATTTTTCAACTTTTCCCATATTTTTTTTCCAGAAAATGATTTTAAAATATTTCTTTCAATTGTTTCATCACATATGTGCATATGTTTTAAAGGGACATTTCATTCCAATTTCAATTTTTTAAAGTATGTCTTGATGCCAAGATTGGTTATTCTAATGAGTATAAATACTATTAGTTTTTTCAAGTTATTGCCAATAAGCGAGAAACACGCATTTAAAGTTGAGGCATAATCGATAAATTGCATATAAATCCGAACTGTTGTCCACAACAATTTGTTCAATTTTAACACAAAAATGTAAATTTCTCGTAAACGGCGCAATACTTTGGCTTGAAATTTTCAGAATTTTCATAAGGAAATATGATCTTTCAGATAAAAGTAAAAGTAAAATTTATGACAAAAAATTCTGAAATGTCACTTTAAGTCTCCAAATTGATATAACATTTGAAATTATCCATTCAGAATAACTTGCTATATGACCTTAAAACATAAGGATTGTTTTGAGAAAATGGTCATTACTAGTCAAGGGCAGATAACTCTGACACGAAAACGAGTCTGAAAACTTACCCTGATTTTTTAATATTTTGTTCAGGAAATGTTACTTTACAACATATGCACAAACAAAAAAAATCATTGGGCGGATAAAAAGTAGTCACCGAGTCCACATATTCGTAGCAATTGTAAAATATGACCGATTTGAAAAACGCTTGAAGCAGAGAAGGCTGGAAACGCCAGTGATTTGCTGAATTGGAAGAGTGTTTCAAATATACATTATAAGCGGATAAAAAATATGTTTGCGACCTACCAAAATTTGGGTTTGTCGCCAAGTACTATTTTATCGCCTGATTTTAAATGATCTGTACAACATCTAGTTAATTCTATGCATTTTTCCACCTTACTTGCTTCATACCCTATTACAAGTAGCCAATTATTAACAAAATTATTGACGATTTTCTGAAATTGCTGTGTCATGTGTTTCCCCGTATTCTAAAATCGTGCAAAATAAGCACGGGTTACACAAATGGTGTTAAAATTCAACTATTATGAGGGCAATTCCCGTAGCAGTGCAAAATCAGACATACAGTCAAAGAATAATATAATTCAGCTTATATCCAAGAAGATTGTTCGTGTGTTCAGGCCTGGAAGTGTCTAGAGGATGTAACCGTATTTCACGGTCTTTCAAATTGGGATTGTCTAAAAAAATCGTTTGGGAAATGGTTAAAGTAATGGTAGCCGAGAAGAGGAAGACTGTGCGGCTCACAGTAAGAATCTTGGACTTACTTTTTTCTTGACAAATGATGGTCTAAACTCGCCTTCGAAGTTTATCCCTCGAAGTAAAGAAGGAGACTAGTTTTTAAAATCACAAGTGAGCTTGGTCTTAATAAAACTTCAAATATGGCTTTTATAATATTTCTGAGAGACAGGACAAAGGATATGCCCTATATTGGGTTTGGTGCCATCTAGATCTGTAATTTTAATCCAAACCAAGTCTTGTAAGATTACATTGAAAACTGTTATTAGATTATGTCATAATAATAAGCCTTTCTTTGCATATTTAAAAGGCGTTGCTCACTACGTTAATTTTCGCAAAAACTTACAGTTTCAAAAAATTAATAAGGAGGGGAGATTTTTCACAGTAATTTACTTATCATAATGATAAATGATGTGACTGACATTTCAAAATACAATATCAACCCTTGTTTACACTTTTAAACAAACACACTTTTTCAGATCGGTTATTTTTTTAAACATAAATCTGTACACAAATACAGGAAGAAACTACATCAAAGTTTCGTTAAGGATTTGCTTGAACTGGATTTATTATCGAGTCCTAATTTTAGAAATTAAAACTTGGAAGATCGGCTTATACTATCGTGATAAATTGCAGTTTGTATGCAGTCCCTAAAGAGACATTCGACTCGAAATTGTCTAATTATCCATTCTAAATAACCTGTTTTATGACATTGGGCTATTGTCCTAACAAAAAAAGTAAAATATATTATACAACAAGCGTAAAAAATGTTATTTTCATTTGTGTTTTTTACCTTTGTCAAATGACTTCGGGCTTTGAGTTTCAGTAATGGTTTGAATCAACTTTTGCAAGTGCATTTGAATACACAAAAACAAACACATGCATTTTTTCGGAGATTTATTTACAACACGTGAACATTCTCAAGCTTCACGTGGGCAAAATAACAAACAAGTAGATTAATATGCATTTCATTGTTTGTCGTGCAAATCAAAAAAAGCAAAAATGCCCATATCAATTCATCAAATGGTGAAATATTGTATAATTACATCGCAAATATGTTATCGAAACCATATTGTGCAAGTTAATGACCGAAATGAAACCGCAAGGCCAATGAACGCTTGAGATCCGCGCATTTAGTACGAGGGTCTCGTACTAGACCGTTATCGGTTTGTTAGCTCACCTGAGCACGAAGTGCTCAAGGTGAGCTATTGTGGTCGCTTTTTGTCCGTCGTCCGTCTGTCCGTCCGTCTGTCTGTCCGTCTGTCCACAATTTGTTGTTACCACTCTAGCATCCACAAATATTGACCAATCTTGACCAAACTTGGTCAAAACATGTATGACTATAAGTTCTCGGATGAGTTCGATTTTGAGTCAGATCGGACCAGGAAGTCCAGAGTTATGTGCCCTTGAACGTCAAAAATGGCTAGTTTTGACTTTGTTACCACTCTAGTATCTACAAATATTGACCAATCTTGACCAAACTTGGTCAAAACATGTATGACTATAAGTTCTCAGATGAGTTTGATTTTGAGTCAGATCAGACAAGGAAGTCTGGAGTTATGTGCCCTTGAACGTCATAAAATGGCTAGTTTTGACTTTGTTACCACTCTAGTATCTACAAATATTGACCAATCTTAATCAAACCTTGTGAAAACATGTATGACCATAAGTTCTTGGATGAGTTCGATTTTGAGTCAGATCGGACTTGGAAGTCCGGAGTTATGTGCCCTTGAACGTCAAAAAGGCTAGTTTTTACTTTGTTACCACTCTAGTATCTACAAATATTGACCAATATTAGCCAAACTTGGGCAAATCATGTATGACCATAAGTTCTCGTATGAGTTCGATTTTGAGTCAGATCGGACTAGGAAGTCCGGAGTTATGTGCCCTTGAACATAAAAAATGGCTAGTTTTGACTTTGTTACCACTCTAGCATCTACAAATATTTACCGATGAAGACAAAACTTTGCCACAATGTTGGTAACTATAAGATCTTGGATGAATTTGATTTTCAGTGTGATAGGAGCAGGAAGTCTGGAATTATGTGCCCTTGAATTTGACAAAATTGCTGTATTCGACTTTGTTTACACTGTAGCATCTACATTTATTGACTAATCAAGGCAAAACTTGGCCACAATGTTGGTGACCATAAGGTCCTTGATGAATTAAATTTTCAGCTTGATTTGATTAGAAAAACAAGAGTTATTGGCCCTTGAATTTAACAAAATTACTGTTTTCGACTTTATTTTCTTTCTAGCAAACACAAATATGGACCAATCAAGACACAACATGGTCACAATGTTGGTGACCATAAGATCATGATTGTTTTAATTTGTTCGATTGATCGGACTAAAAAAACCCAGAGTTGTGCGCCCTTGATGGCTACAAAATTGCCACTTTCGACTTTGTTTTCTCTCAAACAGCAATAAATATTAACCGATAAAAAAACTTCGACATGAGTTATGTGCCTTTGACTGTGACAAAATTGTTGTTTTCTTCCAATTTGTTTTTACTGTAACAGCAAATATTGATCATTCAGGATTATGAAAGCAGTTTTCAGCTTGATAAACATCTCGCATCTTAAATTATGTGCTCTTGAACTTGACAACCTTACGACTTTCATTCTATCTAGGTGCAGGTGAGCGATCAAGGACCATCATGGTCCTCTTGTTTGGTCTTAGATTTGGTAAAAAAAATATTATTACGTACGGCTGCAGTTAAAGGTACAGTCATCAAGACGAAAGTGTCGGTAAAGATGTGGAGGAAACACAGAATGTTTAACCATAGATTGGTTAGATGGGTAGTATAATCTAGTCTAGCTCTTATAAGTTCTTTATCGTACTTTTCAGTACTTTATCGTTCTTATAAAAAATTCAATACGTTTATATTTGATTCTTTATTCGTGAAAGGAAAAAATAGTGGCTCTCTTGAAAGAGACGAAAATGCAAGAAATCAGCGGAACAATATTCAATAATCAAAGTGCCGAGAGCACTGTAATTGGACGTCTCTGATTGATTGAGAGGGATTGTACATGAACGAAAGATATTTTATTCATTCTTCTGTGTTTAATTCTATAAGATCGGTTTCGGACATACGAAATCGGCTTTATTACCAGAAAACCCTTCTCAGGCTTCAATTTGATTTGATTGCCGTTTCAAGACAACTGATTTGTCTCTATGAATAATCACTATTAATTTGATTACCCAATTCAATTAAGGCCATATGATTAGCACTTTTGTCTTCTGTTTCGGTTAACTATGAGTGTTGTCGTCATTTACACCTTTCGTTGATTTTATAAAGGACGATACAAAGCAAAGCAATTTATTCAAAATGTATGCCAACGCGCTACATAAATGAAAGCCGCGATAGCTCACTTGGCAGAGCACTCACCTTGTACTCTTTACACATGTCTATATCTGGAAGGTCCTGGGTTCGGATTCTACCCAGACATTGTTCTTTTTCATCATATTTTTTTCGACTTTTATCTCAACCATCGTTAGGGAAAAACGACCGCATTGATTTAGAATCGATCTAAACACAAATTCAGCGACATAAAGTAATGAAACGCCGATCATTTACATACAATTCCGCTCAATCAATCAGAGACGTCTAAATATAGTGCTCCAAGCACTTTGATTTTTATTCGTGTTTAGAGTAAAAAGAAACAAAAAACAAGGCAGCAGTTTTCCCTGGTTGTGGTTACAAAACAAATTCAATACATACTTTTCCTGAACCAAAATACCAGATGAATTGGAGCACCTAACCATGGATTCCTCATACCAGTACTATCGCAGCATCCTTACATCTACAGATGTGCATACAAAGAAGAAATTTGGAACGTGCCGTCGGGAAAATGGCAGTGGATTACAATACGCAATTTAAATCTTCATATCATTATCAACGAACATTTGAGAATAGCAATGTCCCTATCTGTACACATATTCATAGAATCATCCAGGTACCATCGTCACTGTTGCAGATCCATTGCTTCATCTTCTTAGCTCAATACACGTAAACGGTTCAATTAAACGTAATAAATACAGATCGCTGTCACTCGATCATAGACTAGTAATAATCATTGTTGTCATGATCATTGATCAGTATGTAAATAGGTCATGTTACTGTCGAATATCAGTGATACAGATGCTGGAGAAAAAAAAAAATAAAACTCGTAAGAGCAACTATTTTTCTGAATAGGTGGATATCACTAGCGTCTCATCTGAGGCTGTTCAGATGGAACCCCGATTTGTCATCGAGTCGAACCCGAGTTGCGAAATGAACTCACTACCCGATAATCAATTTTAAAACACTGTTTCCAAAATACGTCTCGTGGAAACCCCGTTCCTTTAAATATGTCAAAGACTCATTTGAAGTTCTTATTTTGTATAAAGTTGCTAGAAAGAATTTTTAATCGTAAATTCGGCGAAAAAACGCGTGTAACGTGCAACATAAATGTTCAAGAGCGACGGATATTTATGCACAATTTCGCGATTAAGTAACGTCAAACACATGGAAAAATATATTTTGTGACAGTGAAAATGCTGTAGAATGTTTTGCCGAACGGAAATAAAATTTCTACGTCGATTGCGCAAATCAGCCCAGTTTGTTTACCAAAAATCGCAATGTAACAATTAGAATTACGTCGCAGAGAAAATGACAATTTTGTTGAATATTTTGTTAATAAATGACTCAAATGCAACCAAACTTGATATAAAAAATACCATTTCCTCTATTCTATAATATATGGATGAAAAGCAGTTAGCATAATAAGCAAACCAATTATTACATAAAATGCGTGTGGACAGAAATTGTTTCATGTCGTTGAAAACTCTACTTTTTTGCCCTTTAGACTTTAAAAAATACAAGTTCTCTTATTCATACAAATATTTAATTTAAACGTGGAAATACCTTTTTTTTTCTTGTTGATCATATCAAAATTTCGACGCAAAATAACGAAACGTATATGAGATATTCAAATTTGTTCTTGTGGACAAAAAATTCATTCACGTAAACTTTTTTTATTTGACGTAATCCTGAAATTATCTAATTGGCGCATTTTTTAGATAAAAAAACGAATTAAAGTGGCGGAAAAGCTATAGAAAGACAACAGATGGAAACAGTGGTATATTTCTTAAAACGTGGTCCTGTCTTTATAAATTAGTTTAGATTATATAAAGAATAAACATCAAAAGCACAACACAACCGTCTATGCAAAAACTTAACGTTACGCAATTGGCGTTTGCTAGCTTGACGTTACATTTTAGTGCCGCAATACCGTGCGCGACGTCTTTAACAAACGTTATACGGAAGAAATAATCCGAACTGGTTTCGAACTAACGGCGTTCCAAATTTCATACTGAAAAAAGGTTGCGAGGTTAATCCTTTCCCGTTTGATCTATCGCTGCTGCTGATGGTATAGTATGCATGTATCGCTTTCTAAAGATCTTACCCTTTACACAATATTACGAAAGTCAAATCACTACAAGAAAATGGTTAAATAAAAAAAGATCGTAAAGTTGGTTAAGACGTGGCATGAATTGAATCGGCCGATGAATCTTATAGTGTTTGTTAGCGAACACATAGAAAGCTGGAAAAGATACGACAGTTTTCCTGTATGGTCGCAAAATCTGTTTTGAATTTTGGTCAACTGGCAATTGAGTCTGAGAAAGGGTTTTTTAGTAATGAAAATTCATTTCGCCTGTCGAAAAGTGGTTATAAGAATTGGACGTCCTTTCGGACGTCCAATTAAAAATTGCATTCCTGTGCAGAAACACATATGAGAACAGATTCTCATACCTTTCAAATGCAGTTGTACACTGAACAAATTGAAAGAAAAAATATTTTGGTGTCTGACCGGGCTTATTCTAGCTAGCGGCTTTGCGATTTCTGGCGTATAATATGTGCATCAAACTTCGGGTTTTATCGACTGTATGTTTATTTTTTTTTTCTTCTGTGAAATCGGCTTGAAATAAACTGATATTAGAGAAATACGCATGTAAAAATAGTCAATATTTTCTGCCATTCCTTTAATATCTTGTCACAAACTATGCCCAGTCTCTTTTCAATGACTAATTTGTGTCGTAGCCTATTCTTTTGAATATAAGCCGTCTCCTTAAGAATAGTGTCTTTTGGGAAAAATAAAGTCAGAAACAGCACCTATAAAATGGAAATACATTTACGGTATTTTTTTTCTTTTTTTTTTTTTTGAAAGAGATTCTTGACCAAAATAATTTTTAAAAATCTGTTGAACAGTACTTTATTAGAAGGACATTGGCAAAATGTGGCAGACGATACATTTGTAATTTCAAACGAATGAAAGTTTACAATCTTTTGTCTCTTGGTAGAAAACATTGTAGGGAATGAAGGAATAGCTTGTGACAAGCAATTATCCAATTTTCCATAATGTTTGAGGCGCCTAAACGGTGGAATTAGACTGGTTTACTGCCCCTAGATCTATCGATCATATAGAGACGACGGGGTACCAGTTTACGGTGGGATTACCCTATATGGGTATGGGCTAAAACACAAGCAATTTGAAGCAGTATAATTTTGAAAGACGCCATTCTGTTGTTTATGATACAATATCCATTTTAATATAAAAGTGGATCACTGTTATTTACAGACACTAATCGCTTTAAAACCCTTCCCGAAACAAAATCTGATTTTGGCGTCCCTGATAAATAAGGCTTGGGAAAATATTGGGACAAAAGAAGAAAATGCTGATTATCAGCATTTTCTCCTTTCGTCTCAATATTTTCTGTGTTGTATCATGCACAAATTCTATCTTTCACAACACCTTTTGTAGCCAACAACAGCTTTCAAATTTGATCACTCTAAAATTTTGTCGTTTGGGAAAGGGTTAATATCATAAGGGTTTTTAGGAGCAAAGATATAAAGACAAGTTTAATAACTTTCAGTCGAAAATTAATATCGTTCCGGTGTTTTTGTCCGTTTCCTTTTGTAGGCGGGCTTTGATCCTGTTTGAACACTTTTTACCTATTACCAGACGACAACTTTTTGATTCTTCTAAATTCAAAGATGATGCAGAAAACAATTTCAAGTGAATATAGATTCTAATTTTGTACTGTTCGGTCGTTTTGGGTAGATTTTTTCCGTAGGGTAATGGATTAAAATCAATCTTTGTCATGGTTGATCGTCTGAATCCTAGTGGAATTTGAAACCTTACATTTGAGCTAGGATCTGGAAAAGGCCCTTTACTGCTTTTGTACCCAACATGGTTCCAGATCAGCCTGCGTATACACGCAGTCTAATTAGGAACCATGTTGTTCTTCAATAGCTTCGTCATGGTATGTATATACACGGTGGGGATTTTGCATGCTGGGATGGATAACGAATACGGACAAAAATAATCTCGAATCTTGTCAAATATTTTGCAATAACTTCTTTATTTCTTTGTCGATTTTCAAAAGGTCTGTTGCATGTACCCCGCATTGAAAATCCCTTTCCTCGAATACATGGATTATTTGTGGTATCCTTTTAATTTTTTCCAAAAATTGATCCCAACTGACCAGAAAACGAAATGATAACGACTACGGCAAAACAAGCCAGGCTTCAGGTAGGAAATTGAGCAATAATTTTCTTATTTCTGTGTTAATTTTCAAGCGGTTTGTTTCATGTACCCCGCCTTACTGGGCGCTTTCCTCAGGTGTATTAGGCTACTTATTTGAAAACTCCCCATATTTTTCCCAAAAATTGATCCCAACTGACCTGAAAAACGACCAGATTTTTTGTCGTTTTTCTGGTCGGTTGGGATCACTTTTCGCAAAAAGTACTAAAAGGTTTCGTGTAAAGCATACATCGGAGGAAAGAGCTCAGTAAGGCGGGGTACATGCAACAAACCGTTTTTAATTGACGCAGAAATAAGGAAGTTATTGCAAAATGTCTTACCTGAAGCGAGGCAAATTTGTCCGTAGATTTACCCATCCCAGCATGCACAATCCCCACCGCGATACAGCAACCACATCAGAGTAACATGTATCCATGTCAGATTGCACCTAGGCTTAGGGTGATTTTGAAACATGGCTGTCTCTAATGCTAAAATGGACGTATTTCCAGACCTCGGCTCATGTAGTATGTCTCAGGACACCTTCAGTTAAATTGAGCGATATAGGACCTCCTTTGTCGTCTTGTATGTATTTAGAAGTAATAACTTTATCTTCTATACAATAGGCATATTATTAAAACGGCTGCATACACTGAAACCGTTGCTCATTGTTATCTTCAACCTATGTGGGGGAGCAGCTGGAGGCTCGGTAAGGGTGTTGTGGTAGTACTGGTATGAGAAACGACAGGAATCCAGGGTTAGGTGCCCCAGCCGCCGCTCTATGACCTTAATATTTTAAAACGGCGTAAAATCCCAATAAACCAAACCATCATTGTTGTCTTCATTTGCCCATGCCCACACAATGACGGGTTTTCATGATCTTTAAGATAATGATTTGTCTTTGTGACAATTTCTTCATTTCCCACGATGTTTTCTACTCAGAAAGATCAAAACATGTAAAATCTTATTCAATTGAAACAGACGTCTGTAATATCTTTGAGTTTGACCAAGCGAGATTTTTTTCCGTAGGGTAATGGATAACTAGAAAGACCTGAAGGTCTTGAGTCGCTCCACAGGCCTGAATTTCTTGTAATATCAAATCAAAGTTTTGACTAGATTTCTCAAAACTTGTAGTTCTTTGAGAAAAAAACAAAATAAAAAAGAAGCAATCATGCGGTCAAAGCGAAAAGAAGGTAAATGATTGACCAATATTTTGGGGAATTTAGAGTGATAATAAAGTTGAAAGCTATAACTATGCCAAATTCAAGGGCACATAATTCAGTATGTGAGTTTATGATCAAGCTGAAAATTAAACTCGTGCAAGATCTTATGGCCAGCATGATTTTTTTTCAAATTTTGTCAATATTAGTCTATATTCGTGGCCACAATAGTGAAAAAAATGTTGAAAACCTAAATTTTGTCAATTTCAAGGGCACATAACTCAGATTGTAGCAATGTCATCACCCTGAAAATTACACATAATCAAGATCTTGTTGTAAACAATATTCTGTCCAAATATCATCTTGATTGGTTATTATTTATGGTTGTTAGAGTGAAAACAAAGTCGAAAATGGCAATTTTGTCAAATTCAAGGGCACATAACTCAGGATGTAGAATTCCACTCAAGCTGAAAATTACACCAGGGCAGGATATTATGCTTATATATATTCTGTCCAAGTTTTGTAATGATTATTTGATATTTGTAGATTTTAGAGTAAAAATAAAGTCAAAACCAGCTATATTTGACATTCAATGGCAGACAACTCATGTAATTCTGGTTCAATCCAAATTCTTTGAAGGAATCTGAGAGAGGGTCACCCAAGGATCATTCCTGTGAAGTTTGGTTGAAATCCATCAAGTAGTTTTTGAGAAGAAGATTTTTAAAGAAAAAGTTTACGGACGCACACACGCAGGCACGCACGCATGACGGACACACCGCCATGACAATAGCCCGCTGGCCTGAAATGCCGGTGGAGCTAAAAATCAAGCTTTGTCGCGGTTGATCGTCTGAATCCTAAAGGAATTTGACACTATAATATGCATTTTAGCTGGGATCTGGAAAAGGCTCCTTAAAACTTTTGTACCCGACATGGTTCCAGATCAGTCTGCGTATACTCACAGTCTGATTAGGAACCATTTTGTTCTCCAATCGCTTCGTCATTGTCAGCAGTGAAAGGTTATGACACCGAATTCATCCGTTTTCTCCATAGATGTATTGCAATGATAAGTATCTAGAGCATTCTGATAATTTGAAAAGATGTGAACTAATGTGAAATCGCGGAATTTGGCTCTCTAAGTACGACGTCATGTAGACGTCGTTGTGCGACGTCAAAGTGATCCGTACATTGTTTGTATATGTTTTTGCAATTGTAAAATATTATGTCATATGCATTGTATCAATACAATTGTTACATGTACTTGTAGGACATAATTTCCTCTTCTTAGGTATATATATATTTTTTTAGAAAAATCCGAATGCGTGTAATTGACGTAAGAAGGCAGTCCGGGAACTTTCTGACTGTACCTCGTATATAGCAACCACATCAGAGTAACATGTATACAGGTCAGACTGCACCTAGGCACAGGGTGATTTTGAAACATGGCTGTCTCTAATGCTATAAGGGACGTTTTTTTCCAGACCCCGGCTCATTTAGTATGTCTCGGGACTTTCTCAGACCAATTGAGCGATATAGGACCTCCTTTGTCCTCTTGTATGCATTTAGAATAACTCTTCTATACAATAGGCCTATCATTACAACGACTGCACACACTGAAACCGTTGCTCATTGTTATCTTCAACCTATGTGGGGGAGCAGCTGGAGGCTCGGTACGGGTGTTGTGCTAGTACTGGTATGAGAAACGATGTAGGAATCCATGGTTAGGTGCCCCAGCCGTCGCGGTAGCAGTTGAAAACGGCGTAAAACCCCAATAAACCAAACCATCAATGTTGTCTTCATTTGCCATTTTTTCACGAAAATATTTATTTTTCTGAATTTATGAAAATATGATGTACCACACGCAACTTGATGCATTTTGACTGATCATACTCATTTATAAGATGACAAAAATGTCAAACGAAAAAATGTGAATGAATGCAGTGCAATGATGCCAGTTTTAGACAAACAATTCTGGTTTTTACAGTCATTTGTCAAATTTGAAAGTATTGTATCAAAAAATACTTCTTAACCCTTTCAAAGACGGATACAGTCGCTTTTCAACAAAAACCTCATAACTGCAGCTTCTTTTAAGCTGCAGTTACGATGATTCGTTGAAAAGTATCGATATGATGTAGAAAGTTCCAAATTGAAAGTTGTTGTAGCAATCAAACCTATAAAAAAGGTATCATATAATTATTATGTAAAATTATTCCACATGAATATTGAGACATAAGAAGAAAATAATGGCACGAATGGACATTTTCTTCTCTCATCCCAATGCTTTCCAGTTTCTCTGTATATAAGCGAGAAGGTTAGGATTGAAAATTTATGAAAATTCAAATTTCCAATCTTTCCGTGACGCAAGGCAAACATAGTGCGAAAACAATGTCAATTTTATTGCGATGCTGCCACTTTAGGAAAACACATTTTTTGTTTTTGTAATGGAAAAAGCGGATGAATTAATTAAAATCTTATTAATCATAATTTGTTATTAATTAAGGAGGGTTTGTTTTTGTCATATCACAATGACTTGAATAGTGGACTCTTGTAGGGGCCTACTTTAGCCCAGTCATGATATAATGGTACATGTTTACATATTTTATATATGTAAACAAGGGAAATGCGTTTTCAATTTTCAACACAATTTTGCATGAGTTGGTTCGAATCTTGCAGGTGTAAGACACCTGCAAGATAAGTACCATCACATGCAAAATTACAATAGTTTGAATTCAATATTGAGTTGTTTTACATATGTCAATTTTGTAAACACGTGCCATAATGTCGTGACCGGACAATAGTGAATCTTGACGGTGGTCGATGTTTGCTAGCTGCCGTCTTTCTAAGCCAAAACGTGGTGATCGGTCTTGGTTTTAGAAAAATAGACAAAATCAATTTTTCAACATACCATATTGCAACTTTACTTTTTAACCATTTAATTGTCACACGACATAATTGTAAGCATGGTCAAACTGAAAGGTGTTCAGACGCATGTAAAATTGGAAACGTTTGAATTTACAATGGCCCGGTCCCATAAAATTCCGTGTCCATATCGCGTCCATGCGGACATCACGCCAAAAAAATGAAATTCTGGTGTATATAATATGCCTATGGCTATGGTAGCCTTATCATCTTGACTAACATAACTTTGTCGTAAAGAGTGCAATAATTCATGGCTCGGATTGAATGTTCTTCTTGAACCACAAAGAACTCACCGTAAAGTACAGACGCTGACGCAGTATAACTTCCTTAGGCAACATGTTGTCGGTCACGTTCAAAAGGTCGTAACTACCAGTTTTTTTAGCTTTACTTACGACTCATTCGGACGAAACTAACAATTTAGTCTCGTATTCTACACGCAGTTTTTGTCCCACCTGTCACTCATTGCTGCTTTTCCACAAAAAAATCGTAACTAGCTTTAAACAAGCTGTACATAGTTACGAGGTTTTTGGTGAAAAGCAACGTTATAATTATTTTGTAGGCGGATATCATTATTTCCCGAAAAACAACAAAAACGATTTAACCTCCGTCAATTTTATTTTAGTGCTTAAAACACAATAGACAACATCATGATTTGGGCGAGTTGATTTTTGTCAAAACTGTCCATCAAAATTGGCCAGGTTTAGATTTTTTGTATCTTAAACAATACCAAATTAATTGCGAGATCTTTTATTTGATCTTTAATGCAGGATATCAAAGTTTTTGTGCAGTTCAAATTTATCAACATTAAAATTGTACTAAATGACTTAGGCTATGTGCATGTAGAATTCTTAAGATGTGTTATTGTTTAAAAGTGCACCAATTGCCAAGGAATTGAAAACATATACAATTTTACTGTGCACATAAGAAAATATCATTTTTCAATTGAAACAAAATGAAGTTACTAGTTTATGTTTAAGAAAGCAACAGTATTCATGTTTAAGCTCGAAGGATTCATTTTCAAAACCTATAGTAGACTATTGACAGCACATTCTTTAAGTTATTGGTGGACTATCAAGTCAAAATGCCTTTAATATCCAAACTTGTCACTGCGTCAAGTCAATATTCGTTAAAACAAACATGAATTATTTTAAATAGACCCATGATCTAGAAAATGGTCTCTAGTGACATTTGAGACCAACATGGATCCTGACCAGCCTGTGCATACGCACAGTCTGATCAAGATCCACATTGTCCTATATTTACATCTTTTAAAATATCTGTAATAGCTAGCTATCAGATAAAAATGGCTACTCATCAGACACTACATGTCGCTGTTTTTCATCGAAAATATCGTAACTGCAGTTTAAAACAAGCTGCAGTTACAAGGTTTTCAAAGAAAAGCGACGATATGCAAAGGCAGATCTAGACCCATGCTATAAGTGCCCTTTTTAGCAATAGGGAACGATTAAGCCGTGACGTAATTTCGGATAAACAATAGTAGGCCTATTTCGCCGGTTTTGTTATAAAATCTCGTAACTGCGACTTAAATCAAGCCGCAGTTACGAGATTTTGTAACATCACTGACGATTTATCAATACCATACTATTTATAGCAGAAAATCCATTGCTATTATTTGATTGTTTTTCAGGTACCGATTTACCACGAGAGTGTCCGACAGTTCCGAATTTCTGCTCTCCCACCGAGGTAAGTTAAAACATTCCCCTTCACAACGTTTCCCATTCTTTAATCCTTTCCCAGATTGGTCCTGGTTTCTCGAAAACTAGAAAGACCTGAAGGTCTTGAGTCGCTCCACAGGCCTGAATTTCTTTTAATATCAAATCCAAGTTTTGACTAGATTTTTGAATACTTATGGTTCTTACAGCAAAAACAAAGTCAAAAGCAGCAATCATGTTGTCAATGCAAAAAGAAAGTAAATGATTGACTAATATTTTAGGGATGTTAGAGCGATAATAAAATTGAAAACTGTGATTTTGCAAAATTCAAAGACAAATAATTCAGTATGTATATTTAAAATCAAATAAAAAATTAAACACATGCAAGATGTTATGGTCACTATCATTCTGTTCAAATTTTGTCTATATTAGTCAATATGTGTGGCTTCAAGAGTGGAAAAAGTGTCGAAAAACTGAAATTTTGTCAATTTCAAGGGCACATAACTCAGATTGTAACAGTGTGATAATGTTGAAAATTACACATAAGCAAGACCTTGTTGTCAACAAGATTCTTTCAAAGTATCATCTTGATTGGTTAACATTAGTGGTTGTTAGAGTGAAAACAAAGTCGAAAATGGCTATTTTGTCAAATTCAAGGGCACATAACTCATGATGTAAGATTCCGATCAAGCTGAAAATTACACCCAGGCAGCATATAATGCTTATATATATTCTGTCCAAGTTTTGTTTTGATTGGATAATACTTGTAGATTTTAGAGTAAAAATAAAGTCAAAACCAGCAAAATAGAGCCGAAAATGGCAATTTTTGGCAATTTCAAGGGCACATAACTCATGCTATAAAATTCAGATCAACCTGAAAATTTTACCAAGGCAAGATCTTATAGTCAGTATTATTCTGTCAAAGTTTTGTCCTGTTTGGTCAATATTTGTAGTTGCTAGAGTGAAAACAAAGTCAAAATACAGCTGAAAATGGCAATTTTGTCAATTTCAAGGGCACATAACTCATGATGTAAACTTCAGATCAAGCTGAAAATTTTACCGAGGCAAGATCTTGTAGTCAGCATGATTTTGTCAAAGTTCTGTCTTGATTGTTCAATATTTGTAGATTTTAGAAGAAAACTAGTCAAAACCTGCTATTTTTGACATTCAAGGGCAGATAACTCAGGCTATACTGGTTCAATCCATATTCTTTGAAGGAATCTGAGAGAGGGTCACCCAAGGATTATTCCTGTGAAGTTTGGTTGAAATCCATCCAGTAGTTTCTGAGAAGAAGATTTTTAAAGAAAAAGTTTATGGACGCACGGACGGACAGACGCACGGACGGACGGACGCACGACGGACACACCGTCATGACAATAGCCCGCTGGCCTGAAAGGCCAGTGGAGCTAAAAACAAACAACTTTTAAGGGGGGAATGCTCCAGTTTTTCGGAACACTCGGACTTTACTGTAGTAATTTAAATGTTTCGTACCAATATGTTTCGCTACCAGATTTTCAATAATATAACACATCATTACAATTTACCATTTTCGACGGTAAAAGTGTATTTATTATGCGAAACCGATTTTCTCAAGATGGAAATCGAATATTTAGAGCAAGACAGTCGTAAGTGTGCATGCAGTTACCACTGTTTTGAGTCATTTTATTCATGTGTAGCTGATAAAAATTGCCGTAATTCACTAATAAATGCGCTGACCTATACATTTTCTTTTTGAATTATTACCAGGACATGTTGCTTAATACAATGAGGGAGTTTTATCAAATTCTATTATGCAGAACTTGAAATATTACCAAAAATATGCAAATTTTGACATAAAACACTCCAGCTTCGTTGATCTAACCGAACGCGTGAGCATGCTGTTTTATACATTTACGCATTTATAATATCACATATTTTGGGTTTTCTGTTCGTAATAAATATAGGACGTTACTTTAAATCCGTTTTCAGGACTAAACGATGAATATACAGCTTTTATTAGCATTTTAGTGACCTTGGACAGGTGCAAGAAATAGTGCATTTTTTCGATGTAGGGTTATGTGATACGAATGCCAATAAAATTCAAACAAGATCGCTGACCACCCATTTTTATTTTATTTTTCAATTGGTAATAACATGTAATTTCAGCATACAAAATATAAATAAATTCTATTATTGGGAAAAAATTAAGGAAACTGGAGCATTCCCCCTTAAAATACATACTCATGAGTATATGCTAAACTTCAATGGAATACTCTCCAACGTGAAGTTTACGTGGATTTCATGTGATCTGAGTACGGTGCTCAGATTTAAGTCTCAGAACGAACTTCAGTTTTTTCGAGAAACCGGGGCCTGGTTTTGACGTCCCTGATAGAAAAGGCTTGAGAAAACATTGAAACAAAGAAGAAAATTCTGGTTACCAGCATTTTCTCCTTTTGTCTCAATATTTATTTTCTACTTGTGCACACATTCTTTCTTTAACAACCATCGTTATGTCGTCTACTGCGTCTTATGAATTGGAACACTCTAAATTTTTGCCATATGGATAACGATTAACGTCCATGAACCGCTAAGAATTAAAGAGTTAAATACAAGGCGTCAGATTAATGCATAAAATGTGTGTTTCCGAGCCATTATATACTCAGTTCCATAAATAAGTGTGCACTTTATTATCCCCCGCCGAAAAAAATTTTCGGGGGGGGGGGGGGGATATTGTTTTTGCCATGTCCGTCCGTCCGTCCGTCCGTCCGACATTCGTTTCCGCGCTATTTCTTGGAAACTATAGACCGGATTTCGATGAAACTTGGCACACAGCTTCACTACAAAGAGGACATGCGCATATCGTCGGGGTTACCTGGTTCGACCATTGTATTCAGAGTTACTGCCCCTGACTGTTTAAGCCATATACATACAGAGTGATATTCGTTTCCGCGCTATTTCTTGAAAACTGTAGACCGGATTTCGATGAAACTTGGCACACAGCTTCACTACAAAGTGGACATGCGCATATCGTCGGGGTTACCCGGTTCGACCGCCGAATTTAGAGTTACTGCCCCTGACTGTTTTAGCCATATACATACAGTGATATTCGTTTCCGCGCTATTTCTTGGAAACTATAGACCGGATTTCGATGAAACTTGGCACACAGCTTCACTACAAAGTGGACATGCGCATATCGTCGGGGTTACCCGGTTCGACCGTCGAATTCAGAGTTACTGCCCCTGACTGTTCAAGCCATATACATACAGAGTGATATTCGTTTCCGCGCTATTTCTTGAAAACTGTAGACCGGATTTTGATGAAACTTGGCACACAGTTTCACTACAAAGTGGACATGCGCATATTGTTGGGGTTACCCGGTTCGACCGCCGAATTTAGAGTTACTGCCCCTGACTGTTTTAGCCATATACATACTGAGTGATATTCGTTTCCACGCTATTTCTTGAAAACTATAAACCGGTTTTCTATGAAACTTGGCACACAGCTTTACTACAATGAGGACACGCGCATATCGTCGGGGTTACCCGGTTCGACCGTCGAATTTAGAGTTACTGCCCCTGACTGTTTTAGCCATATACATACAGAGTGATATTCGTTTCCGCGCTATTTCTTGAAAACTGTAGACCGGATTTCGATGAAACTTGGCACACGGCTTCACTACAAAGTGGACATGCGCATATCGTCGGGGTTACCCGGTTCGACCGCCGAATTTAGAGTTACTGCCCCTGACTGTTTTAGCCATATACATAAAGAGTGATATTCGTTTCCGCGCTATTTCTTGAAAACTATAGACTGGATTTCAATGAAACTTGGCTCACAGCTTCACTACAATGAGGACATGCGCATATCGTCGGGGTTACCGGGTTCGACCATCGAATTCAGAGTAACTGCCCCTGACTGTTTAAACCATATACATATACAGAGTGATATTCGTTTCCGCGCTATTTCTTGAAAACTGTAGACCGGATTTCGATGAAACCTGGCACACAGCTTTACTACAATGAGGACATGTGCATATCGTCGGGGTTACCCGGTTCGACCGCCGAATTTAGAGTTACTGCCCCTGACTGTTTAAGCCATATACATACAGTGATATTCGTTTCCACGCTATTTCTTGAAAACTATACACCGGATTTCAATGAAGCTTGGCACACAGCTTTACTACAATGAGGACATGCGCATATCGTCGGGGTTACCCGGTTCGACCGCCGAATTTAGAGTTACTGCCCCTGACTGTTTTAGCCATATACATACAGAGTGATATTCGTTCTGTTGAAGCCATATACATACAGAGTGATATTCGTTCTGTTGAAGCCATATACATACAGAGTTATATTCGTTTCCGCGCTACTTTATTGACAATGAAAATATGTTCGGCGGGGGATATCAATTCAACGAATTTGCTTGTTTTCTTTCATTTCTCCTTTGATTATCGACTAAAAATAATACAGTTTGCTATCATATTGTAGCTAAGAGTTCTAAGAAAATGACATGCCCCTTAAATTTTGTCAAAAAGACAGTTTTGGTTTATTTTTCTTAGATTTAATACAAGTGGTATAAAAATAAAAGTTTCAAAAGTACACAAAAATTGGTTACATTCAAATTTTGTTTAGATCAAGTAAATTGGAGTCTTTTTGAAAATCTTTTATGGCCACCAATGTTGTCGATACAAGCGAGTATGTGACGGTTGCAGAGAGCTCAAACACCGCAATATCACTACAGCAGGAATGTTCTTTTATTCCTGAGTGAGAGCAATGAAAAAATTCTGGATATAGCTTATGTTTAGCAGTGATGGAACGTTCCTCGCTAAATGACCCACACATGTTCAATCGGATCCAAATCCATTGCCAATCATGACCAGGAAAGAACTTCAACATTGTTTCTGTTGATAAAAAAAAGATTCAATTCAATATCGAACGGTATTAAATGAATAATGTTCGATTAACTAGAGATAATCAAAACTTTAATTTGACTAGATTTGTGTACTTTTGCAACTTTTATTTTCATACCACCTTCATTTAACCTTAGAACTAGAAAGACCTGAAGGTCTTGAGTCGCTCCACAGGCCTGGAAATTTGTAAATATTTAATCCAGTTTTTACTAGATTGTTCAAAACTTGTTAGAGAAAAAATGAAACTAAAACTTAAAGTTTGCCATTTGGAAAAGGGTTAAAGGAACGGGCAAAAATTCCAGCTTAGGTGATGATACTAGCAATGAAAGTTTTCCTGATCTTAATTTATTGATCAATTACTCCTTTATATTCTATGTTCTTACCAGCTTCTTCCGTAATTGTAGTACTTGAAGCAAAAAAAGTAAAACTAGATGACATTTGGGAAAGGGGATAAAATTCCAGCTTTGGATGATACTAGGAATGAAAACCTTCCTTCTTAATTTACTTTCAAGATAAAGGCTTTGAGTTTTAAAACAATGTAGAAAATGCTTGTGACAAGCAATTTCTGCATTTTATAAGATTATTTCTACCCCAAAAGACCAAAAATTGTAAAATTCTATTCACATGAAATTGTTGGTCATCTGCAAGCTCCCATTAAGACCTGCTTAAAATCTTGCCCTCTGGTAATGAGTAAAGTGTGAAATGGGTGGAAGGGTTACTGCTTGCAGTATATTTATCTGGGGTGTAGGACAATTGCCCTACCTCATACTGCAAGCAGTAACCCTTCCAACCATTTCACACTTTACTCATTACCTAGCTGAGTTTATGCCATATAAATAAGCTCATAACTCAGGCAGTGAAATTCCAATCAAGCTGAAATATACACTCATGCAAGAACTACCAGTCACCAACATTCTGTCCAAGTTTTTTATTGATTGGTCAATATTTCTTATTGCTAGAGTGAAAAAACCAAAACAGCCATTTTGATAGTCAATGGCAGATAACTCCAGACTTTAGAGTTCAATCAAAATTATTTCGAGGAATCAGAGAGAGGGTCACCCAAGGACCATTCCTGTAAAGTTTGATTGAAATCCATCCAGTAGTTTCTGGAAGAAGATTTTTAAAGAAAAAATTGACAACCGGACGCACGCACGCACGACGGACACAACGTCATGACAATAGCCCGCTGGCCTGAAAGGCCAGTGGAGCTAAAAATAAACTCAAACTGTCTCAGTGCCCAAATTTTAAATGTCTGACACTTTCTTGAGACTATAAGCTACAATATGACAACAAACTCAGTTATTTTTAGTGAGAGATGAGGGGAGAAATAAAACGAAAGAAAGTGCACACTTATTTATGGAACTGAGTATAGATATGCATTAACAAACAGAAACCGGGCGCTTATCGGGAGAAAACGTGTATCATTCAGTAACACCACGTCCCGTTAACGCCCGAATTTGCACACACATATTTTCGATTTGGGCTTTCAAAATGAACAATGGATCCTTTTCCCGCAATATTTCTCAACGTTTGATATTGCGTAGTCAAAAAGCATCGTTCGATTTTGGTGCCAAAAAATGACGTTATTTCGTTTTGTTGACTTCATGCATAACAAAATAATCTTGGAAGATTTTTCAGAACAAAACATCAATGGCGGACATTTTTGCTCTCACCTCGGTTCATTTTATTGCTCGTATCAATAGATTTAGGAAAGACATTATTGGAATTTAATGTCCTTAAGCATATAAACCGTCAATTCACGTATTTTTCGGCCGCTAAAATTCGCAGATGCCCACAAAAAGCTATATCGCCCTCTGGCCTTAACGTATTTCTTAGACCTCTGTGAATGTTAACGACCTCAAAAACACGAAATAGTCCAATATTATCTTTTATGTCGCTAAGATAAAAATTTAATTCTGAGCTTAATCTTGTTGCAGATACCGCACATTTTGGACGTACAAAGAGGCACAGTTTGACGGTTGTCCCGAGTATTCTGAGTACCACTGGCAGTACTCAGACATCAATTGCCTCAATCTGTCTCGTACTCAGGCCTTCCGACTGAGCCGATTGTCCTTCAGACCCGGACCAAGCGGCCAGACATGTATAGCCGTGGTCAAGTTTGATTTACAAGGTATTTCGTATGGAAAGACAGACGCACATATCGGAGATATACTGGAAGTCGGGCGGTCTCCGGCCAATACTCGGTCATCAACGGAGCTTCGTGTGAAATATGGCGTGTATAAGAATGGTACAACAGTTTACAACAGTTTCCCAGCATTGTCTTTGAATAACAATACCCGGATGGGAAAGTTACGGTTCCCAGATCTTACATGGTCCGAGCTTTGGTTCACGAGGCCGAGATTTCAGAATGAGATTCAGGTAGAAATACCCCTGAATGATTCATTGAGTTTCTTTCAGCTTAAACGTCGTCCTGAGAGACCACATTCCATATCTGATGTTTATTTTAACCAACAACTAAAGATTCAGAAAGTCGAGTTCGATTTCTGGTGGAGAGATGCTGAAATCGAGTCGGGACGTGAGTCTGACATGGAGATATATCTGTCAACGATGGACGGCGAGGTTTATAAAGGGACGGGCCACTATATTGTGTTTATAGAGCGGCGAGTGTGGGCGCCAGACGGGGATATGGACCATACGTTTGTTCTGTACCAGGACGGGTCTGCCCGAATTCTCCCTATAGTGCCCCACGGACTGGAATCCTACATACCGTTTGGTAACGATATTGTGATTGGACAGGCTGATCCGACCCACGTGCGTCCTCATGCACCAATCAAAAAGCTCGTTATTCATCCTGAAAAACATCTAGTGGACATCCATTACCAAGATGGCGGATTCGCTCTTCTGCACATATTTTCGGGGATCAGAGAAACAAATGTCACTGTTTTGAATATATCGTTTGCATCAAATTACCGTCACAAACCTTTCGCCATCTTTAGATCTACTTGGGTCGAAGATGGCCAGGCTAAAGTGGATCACGTGTCAGTCAATGGACTTCCGGCGAGTCACATTCTGTTGGATGGATGGACAACTAAATACGGCAATAATTTTGTGTTCTTTCGAAAATGTATTTCTGCGTATAATTCTCAAAGTCCTGACTTTGTCGTCGAAATTTTGTCAGATAGCGAAATTAACGAACTGCAAAGAGAAATAACATAGATTTAACATGGCCGACGAATGCTTTCAGAAAACAGAAAAGATGTACCATTATTTCAACAACCACATAAATCATATAGCGGTTCAATGATTGATCAAAGGAATGGGTTGGATCTTCTACATGTACACCACAGTCAGAGCAGTGTTCCGTCGTGGATCTTTATCTATAATTATAAAAAGTCTAATTAAAAGCTTTTGAAGACTACAGTGTAGACATCTTTTTCAACTGTTGCTACAACTTCATTACAGTTTAAAACATCTCCATTTTCTTCTCTTTCATTGCTAAACAATGCAATTAAACTCGACATTGCAAAGCAATCGGTTGCAACCAACGAACCCGATACAGACTCGAGCAACAAATTTTCATTTCAAATGTTTAGCGCAAACATATCACTTAAGGATTACAATCTATCATGAACTACAAAACACAAACTACAAAACACTTCGTGTATCTTCGGGTGCCATCCATGACGACGGAAATTGTCGATGGTACCCTCGTCAATTTCAATTTCCACGGATGACGTCCCGAAATTGACGAGCGCAAGACTCGTTTATTTCCGTTGGCACCAATGACATCCGAAGATGCACTTTTTTTGTACATAATGATGGGTTTTAATCCTTAAAGTATGCATGCTTAACACAGTTCAAGGTTTCGTTTCAATCTTTTTCATTTTGTTCTCCAAAATCGCTTTGAAAGATAAAAGGTGACTAAATGTAAATGAACCGACTTACTTTTATCGTTTCTTCTTCTTGTTTGGTTTTGTTGGAGGCTGGACAATCACTGGTACACTACAACTGTAATATGCAGATAGATCTGGGACTGTATTTACCGAAAATTCTAAACATATTTTCCAATTCTAAATTAAGAGCAATGTATTGTGAAGGGAAAAAATATATTCTAACTTTATTATTTCAATTCCAAATTATATGTTGTTTGTACTCAGCTGAAATCGTCAAGACGATTCCAATGAGTACCTAAAACATAAGGTTTGATTAACAGTTGTATTATCGATGTGTTGTTAAGCATGAGCTCGCAGCACATTTTTAATCCATCACCAAAACCGGACTCATTGGAAAACATCGTAGATAATGAAGAAATTGCTTGTGACAAGCTACAATGTTTTCTTTGCAGAAAGAAAAATACATGTATATTCAATTTAAATTGTCGTCTGCAACATCTTTGAATTTGGACCAGTCCAATTTTTTGTTGTCTAGTAATGGACTAGATAACCATTTCCCAAACAAGACGTGGTTTTGTTGTCCGTTATGTAAATTTGTGAAAACATTTAGACAAAAGAAGAAATTGCTACATCACTTTTCCCAGATGACAGTTTATCTTCGCTTTTCCACAAGAACCTCGTTACTGTCTCGTAACTGCAACTTGCCTCGGGTTGCAGTCAGTTTTTGAAGAAACGTAGCAATATTCTTTATTTGTCAAAACTGAGGAGCTACTAAAATTGGCGTTCCTTTACATTGCATTTATGCATATATCATGACCTGGAACGTATTGAGAGAAAATTCCGAATTTCAGCATATTTTTCTCGTTATTTTCCAAATCCAGTTTGTATGGTGACGTCAAAACAATTTTTTGTTAGGAAAAGTAAGATTAGACAGCATCTACAGAAGTCGCAACTTCGAGTGATGACGAAATGTACGTCACTTGGATGCATTCACTTTTAAAGACATTGGCATGTAAAACTAATATAGTATACGAACATTACAGCAATAAAGTCATGTCAAGAGCACAGTAAGGTAGTCGTGAAAACCGTTGTTCAGAGCGCCGAGCAAGCCCAGTCCCATCACTCACGACATGTACTGTGTAAAAGAGACAGCTTTTCATTTGAAACAGTCTCCCTTTTTTGTTTAAAACTTTCTAAAACGATGCATCCTATCGATGTTTTTTTTTTTTTTTTTTTCAAAGTAAGAATGGGGTCTTCCGACGTAATGGGTTCTGCGGTGTCTGTGCTCCGCAGAACCAATTACTTGTACTTTCTTCAGGAAAACATTTTAGGGAAAGACGGAAATGCCAACAGTGACATTTTCCTATGCCAATATCAAATGTTTTCCTTGTGATTATGAATACTTTTCCCACTTTTGCAAAACACTTTTTTTCTCTGTAACACCTATAAATTTGAAAAAATCTAAAAATGGTGTTGTGTGTAAAAAGGACTAAGTTTAACAAAGGCATTCCTGAGCAGGCCGATTCGAAAATGTGCGGTGCGGTGAAAATAGAATGAAAACGAAAATAAACTGATAAAATTTTAATTAGTTCATATAAATTAACAAAGATGATTGAAAAGCCCATGGCAACAGATAATAGTGGGTAAAGACATTCTAAATTTGTTATTTCTAATCCAAACCCTATGTTGTGTGTACCCATTTGAATCGTCTCAGCGAGATGATTCCAATGAGTACCAACAACATAGGGTTTGATTAGCAATAAATAATATTTTGCTAGTTTTTAAATAAAAGTCTTTGTCCCTTCTTATCTGCAGCTTTGGTAAACATGCCAGACAAAGTGTTGAATAACAATGAATTAACCCTTTCCCAAACAGCAAATTAATGAGCCAATTTAATGCAGACGACAAAATGGATGTTTGGGATTGCATACGATATATCACAGAAAGCATTGAGGTAAAAGAAGAAAATACTGGCTAGCAGCATTTCTCCTTTTATATCAATGCTTTCTAAAAAGTATATAAGTGACGTCAAAAGTGAAGCTTGTTTGGGAAAGGGTTAGATTTGATTCTACTTATGTAATAACGATTCAAGAAAAAATGTTAAGTAGCATTACATGTATGAGATAAGATCCCGTGTTTCTAAGTATATTTCTAAGTCCGATAAAATTCATTAACAAGAAAAGCAAAATATGCTTGAAACACCAAATGCCATGGAAATTCATTTACTGCATTTCTTATTTTCGTTTTTTTATTTATTTTTTCATGACCTTGATATTTGACTATGATTAACGACCTTGTAATTAGAGAAAATTCTTGCCAAAAGGAACATGTATATCATGGTCGTCCAATGGCTTACCCTTCAAACGTTTTGGCATTTGTGTTAAGGGTTGGAAAGAGAAACAAAGATATCACTTTTTTTGTTTGGGAGAAAGAGAAAGAGAAACAAATAGGTTAGAAGATATATACCCCAATCTAATGATGCAGTAATAAAATTCATCTGGAAAAAGGCCCCTTAACCCATTACCAAACGACAAAATTTTAGGGCGGTCCAAATTGAAAGATCCTGCAGACGACAATTTCATGTGAAAGGAATTTTTAATTCATAGGTCTTTTTGGATGGAAATCATTGTGGGAAATGAAGAAATTGCTTGTCACAAGCAATTTCTTCATTTTCCACAATGTTTTCCATGGCCATTATTTTGCGGGGAGTCAAAAAGAGTCCTTGTGTGGTAATGGGTTAAAGCTTTTGAGACAAGCGTGTTTTCGATCAGCTTGTGTCTAAGCACACTATCATCAAGATCAATGATTCTCTTATATGGTTGTCTAGAAGATATTGGAGAAAAAATAGTTCTTGATCAGACTGCATATATGTGCAGGCTGATCTGGCACCATGTTGGGCTCAAAATACTAAACTTTTTGCAGATCCGAGCTCATTAGTATTTAACCAGAAAGTATATCAATTTTGAGTGTAGGACAAAACCCCACCAGGACAAAACCCCACCAGGACAAAACCCCCTCGGACAAAACCCCACCAGGACAAAACCCCATCAGGACAAAACCCCACCAGGACAAAACCCCACCAGTATATAAAATATAGTATAACAAATTTATGACATAGAAAAAAATATTTGGTAAGGAAAATATTTTCAAATATAAGAAATTTGATTATGTGTAACAATTTATTACTTTATAATTTAATTATTTATTTGAAACTTCAAACTAGATGCCGAAGGGCAACATGTCGAGCCCGCTCATTTTGAAGAAAGAAGACCATACCTATGTCTACAGCTGTCATTACAATGGCGTTGTAAAAGTGGGGACAAAATAAGTTGGAATGATGGGGATCATGGTGAGACAGTTTATTGTTCACAAAATATTACATGTCTATGTATTTATAACGAGATACCAGAATGGATTAATTTGAGTATACATATGTGACCCGTCACGCTAAAAGGGACCTTATGTCTTTTAATTCCCTTTAATTAGAAACATAATAAAAAATAACACCTTATTCTATTTGGAAGTGTCCTTTTAGTGCCCATATAATCACACAACACAAGCAAAAGGTGAAAAATAAACTTACTTTACAGAATATGGTGCTTTCCAAAGCTCACTTCCATCTTCTTAAATGTGTCAAAATTTCCGCATTTGGCCTAAAAGTGGGACCCTGCCTTTTGACCTAACATGTTTCTAGCGCGCGACAGATTGTTTCATGATGGTGAAAATTTATGCTGTTTTGGGCAACCAATGTCAGAGTTATGATTCCAGCAAGCTGTTTCAGGACAAGCTGATTTATACCACTTTTTATCCACACGGTTCTTGCGCGCGACACTCCACCTCATGATGGTTAATATTCATGCCAAATTATTTTAATTCCCCCCAAGTAATGACCAAATTTTGGTCCAGACAAGCATAATCCGGACAGACGCACACACGCACATACACCAAACTGCCACTGTGACAACTTTGTCAAGCTCATCGCAAGCGGGCTCAACAAAAATCAACTCATTTTTGATATTTGACCTAAAATTCTGACCTTTACTTTTGAGCTAGCAATCTGGTTCTACAAAAATCAACTCATTTTTTACATTTGACCTCAAAGTTTGACCTTGACCTTTGAGCTTGGAATCTGGTTCTTGCACGCGACACTCCGCCTTACTGAGCTTGACATTTGTGCCAAGTTAAGGAATGGCCCGGACAAGCAAAAATCATCTCATTTTTTACATTTGACCTCAAAGTTTGACCTTGACCTTTCATCTTGGAATCTGGTTCTTGCACGCGACACTCCATCTTACTGAGCTTGACATTTGTGCCAAGTTATTTCTGAATCCCTCCATCCATGGTGAAGTTATGGCCCGGACAAGCAAAAATCATCTCATTTTTGACATTTGACCTCCAAGTTTGACCTTGACCTTTGAGCTTGGAATCTGGTTTTTGCACGCGACACTCCGCCTTACTGAGCTTGACATTTGTGCCAAGTTATTTCTGAATCCCTCCATCCATGGTGAAGTTATGGCCCGGACAAGCAAAAATCATCTCATTTTTGACATTTGACCTCCAAGTTTGACCTTGACCTTTGAGCTTGGAATCTGGTTCTTGCACGCGACACTCTGCCTTACTGAGCTTGACATTTGTGCCAAGTTATTTCTGAATCCCTCCATCCATGGTGAAGTTATGGCCCGGACAAGCAAAAATCATCTCATTTTTGACATTTGACCTCCAAGTTTGACCTTGACCTTTGAGCTTGGAATCTGGTTCTTGCACGCGACACTCTGCCTTACTGAGCTTGACATTTGTGCCAAGTTATTTCTGAATCCCTCCATCCATGGTGAAGTTATGGCCCGGACAAGCAAAAATCTTCTCATTTTTGACATTTGACCTCCAAGTTTGACCTTGACCTTTGAGCTTGGAATCTGGTTCTTGCACGCGACACTCCGCCTTACTGAGCTTGACATTTGTGCCAAGTTATTTCTGAATCCCTCCATCCATGGTGAAGTTATGGCCCGGACAAGCAAAAATCATCTCATTTTTGACATTTGACCTCCAAGTTTGACCTTGACCTTTGAGCTTGGAATCTGGTTCTTGCACGCGACACTCTGCCTTACTGAGCTTGACATTTGTGCCAAGTTATTTCTGAATCCCTCCATCCATGGTGAAGTTATGGCCCGGACAAGCAAAAATCTTCTCATTTTTGACATTTGACCTCCAAGTTTGACCTTGACCTTTGAGCTTGGAATCTGGTTCTTGCACGCGACACTCTGCCTTACTGAGCTTGACATTTGTGCCAAGTTATTTCTGAATCCCTCCATCCATGGTGAAGTTATGGCCCGGACAAGCAAAAATCTTCTCATTTTTGACATTTGACCTCCAAGTTTGACCTTGACCTTTGAGCTTGGAATCTGGTTCTTGCACGCGACACTCCGCCTTACTGAGCTTGACATTTGTGCCAAGTTATTTCTGAATCCCTCCATCCATGGTGAAGTTATGGCCCGGACAAGCTCCATCCGGACGGACGCACGCACTAACGCACGCACGCACTAACGCACGCACGCACTAACGCACGCACGCACTAACGCACATACACCGAACCGCCATTGTGACAACTATGTCGAGCTCACCGCAAGCGGGCTCGACAAAAAATTGTCTTTTCATTGTATTTTAAAAGCATTGTTTTTTATACTTATTTCCCATTATATGTTTATTGAAATATCCAAATAAGGCAATTTTGCTTTAAAAATGGAAACGATTGTGGGAAAAGGAGAGGTTACTGTGAATTAAATATTATCTTGACATCATATTTTTGTCACCTAAATAAGTCATTTGGCATGCATTATATATCATTCCCTTATCTACGAAATCAATTATCACCTATCATAATCAGGACAATAGGGGACATCAGAAGACTTGACACCTCAGAAGAAAGTAACACTTTTTATTTCAAATAAGTTTATTCCCATGAATCATGCTTGTTAATATGTATCAAAGGCATTATTCAATTGAAACTTTTTTGGGGAAAAAATCATTTCATATTCATGATATTTAGGGATAACTTCTTCATTCATTATCAATTTATGATTTAGCAATAAATACTTTTTTGTTCCAAAAACAATTTTTTAGACTTCATAAAAAACTTCAAAAAATCTTAAATCTAAGAATATTATAAAAATAAATCAATGATAATATATACCATTGTTTCAATAATAATTTATTGTTGAATGATTTGAAAATGAATAAAATATAACACTGGTGGGGTTTTGTCCGCCTTGCCAATTTTAGTGGTGGGGTTTTGTCCGAGGGGGTTTTGTCTGAGGGGGTTTTGTCCTGGTGGGGTTTTGTCCTGGTGGGGTTTTGTCCGTACCCCATCAATTTTAACCATTTCAAAGAAGACAAAACTTTCCCTCACTTGAAAGTTATTGCATGAATACTTAATACAGAAAATGTGCTTATCATAGAATAAAATCATGAAAGGAAAAGAAGAAATTGTAGTTAATTGGATATTTTCTTCTTTCCTCCAATGTTCTCCTATCAAGAGTTTAGTTTTCTAAGGTATATAAAAAGATTGCTCTACGAAACAATGATGAAATTGCTGACAAACAGCATTTCGTTCTTTTCTATCATTGATTTCCATGCTGTAGCACACATGTAGCTTTTTTTGTCACCTTTTTTTTTGTCTATGTCACATTTGAAATTGCAAATTTGGTCTTCTTGGAAAGGGTGAAATATAACAAACACTGTATAACAAAATTACTAACTTTGATTAAAAGGATTATTGACTAGATAAAAAAGAGAACAAGAATGGAAGCTGATCTAACATTTTCTTATTTTCCACACAGGTTTTAGACCCCATACTATATCTCACACTTTCTATATTATTTTAAGAATTCTACGTCTGCAACAGTTTTAACCCTTTCCCAAACAAGACCTGGTTTTGACGTCCCTAATAGAATAGGCTTTTGAAAACATTGAGACAAAAGAAGAAACTGCTGATAACCAGCAGTTTCTCCTTTTGTCTCAATATTTTCTGTCATATTTTACACAAATTCTATCTTTAATAGCTTCCATTTTGTCATTTGTGGCAGTTTTTGAAGTAGATCACCCTAAAATTTTGCCGTTTGGGAAAGGGTTAAATATCTACCTTGGGAAGGAATTAAAACACAATCATTAGAATACAAACGTTGATCAAGGACATGACTAGATAACATGAAACAAATCAATTTTTTCAACATTCTACGAATGATATGTGTCAAATGAAGCGAAACCTTACCCTTTGATCACATTTGCAATCCTTTAGAAAAACAAGAGAGCGACAATTGTCGTCTGCTAGATCTTTCAATTTGGACTACCCTAAAATTTTGTCGTTTGGTAATGGGTTAACCTATGCATTTGATGCAGTATGATTATGTTGGAATTTTACTGATGGTCTATTTTCTGCTTTCATCTTTTATCTTCAAAAACCTCGTAACAACAGCTTAACCCTTTCCCAAACAACAAAATTTTGGGATGATCCACTTCAAAAACTGTCACAAAAGACAAAATTGATGTTATTAAAGATAGGATTTGTGTAAAATATGGCACAGAAAATATTGAGACAAAAGGAGAAACTGCTGGTTATCAGCAGTTTCTTCTTTTGTCTCTATGTTTTCCAAAGCAATTTCGATAAGGTACATCAAAACCAGGTCTTGTTCGGGAAAGGGTTTAAGTTTTAACCCTTTCCCAAACAGTAAAAATTCAGACAGTTTCAATTCTGTAAAAGCTGTTACAAGGTTTTTGAAGGAAAAGGACAGCATAATGTAATTATTTTGTAAGATCTAGACCAACAGTGACCTATTGCCGCTTTGACTTACTAAAATCGCTTTTTTTTCCAAACAGAAGGCAAATATATTTCTTCATATTTCCATTATCAAAGCCTTATTCAAACCATTCCAAAATAATGATTTTTATGATGCCCCTGAAGATAATTGCTTTAGAAAACATCCGGTTAAATTAACAAAAAGCTTGTGAAAAGCAATTTCTTCATCTCCTATAATGTTTTATAGCTAGTATTTAATTCATTCACTTGAAATTGTCCTCTGCAACATCTTTGAATTTGGAGCAGTCTAAAATTTCTATGTTGATGAAATTCAATTACTCTCTTAATTAACCCATTCCAAAACATGACCTGTTTTTGACATCCCTGAGAAAATAGGCTTTGGGAAAACAATGAGACAAAAGAAGAAATTGCTGATAATCAGCAATTTCTCCTTTTGTCTCAACATTTTCTGAGCTGTATTTTACACGCATTCTATCTTTATCAACATCCATTTATTCGTATATAGAAGTTTTCGAATTGTACCACCCTTAAATTTTGTCATTTGGTAATGGGTTAACATGCACATGTTAACTTTAAAGAAGGTCATCTCGTGTTACTGACCTGAAAACAACAAAACAAACATAAACCATCATATAATCATGCTTTTGAATCAAATAGAGGGTTTTCACCAAAAACTAGTGTAAGTTGCATTTATATTTACAAAAACTTATAATATTTTTTCACTATTCCTTCAATGATGATTACTTCTTTTAATTTTAACAGGTCTTACATTTAGTTATTTAATAAACCCTTCCCAAACAGGACTTAGTTTTGATATATCAAGTAAAGGAGTCTTCAGAAACGATGCAAAAGAGGAAAATACTGTAAAAGTCTTTATTTTTGCGAGCTCAACATTTCGCGATTTTGTTGTCTGGGATTTATTCGCGAGTTTATAAATTCGCGCATGTTTGATGTAAAGCTCGGGTATTTCCGTTATTTTCCGGAAATATTCACTTCGTTATATTCCGTACATGTCCGTTTAACCCCCATAAATACACAAGCGATGGTTAGACAAAACGTTTATCACACCTGTCTTCTCTTTATAATTGTTTTCACACCTTTTCATATGTAACTGTTAAAAGGACAATACATGTATTGTCCCTACATGTATGACAAAAAGTGAATAACATAAGAACGTAACTGCTTCATTTTTCCAGTAAATGTACTGTACTTCTGAATTGTAAACGATAAAGAGGTCACCCTTTTACGACCATATTCTAGGAAAACACATGTAACATTTATATTTTGTATTTGTAATCATGTACAATGTATATCATCATAATAATATAACATGATGTTAATTGCATTGTTCATACATTGAAAGGTGGGTAACGATCAAAATTTCCGATTTGAAGTGTTTTAATGAACATATAAAATTTCGGAATGTTCGGGATTCCGAAGAACCATCAGCAATCTCCGGCATTCTGAGACTGATATATTCACGAAATTGATGAATTCGCGAGATACCCTACTCGCGAAAATTAGCGAAAATTAAGTCCTAGCGAATAAATAGACTTTTACAGTACTGAAAACCAACAATTTCTCCTTTTGACTCAAAATTCATATATTAGACAAACCAGTATTTACGGACATCAATTGTGTTGTCTGTGCAAGCTTTCAACTTGCAGCAGTCTAAAATTAGACATAACAAGAGTACACCAAGAACAAATCTATAGAATCTAGAATTAAATGCAAACAACTTTTTCTTTGATATAATATATAACTGACAAATACAAAATAACATTTCAAAACAGACAAAAAGTTATGACAAAAACAATTTTTGACAAAAACAATCATAATTAACAAAATTTCAAATGAGGTAAAAATTCAACAATAACTGCCCATTGTGAGTAAAGTTGACTAGAGCTGAACTAACAAATTGTCGCTTTTCAACAAAAACCTCCAAACTGCAGCTTGTTTTAAGCTGCAGTTACAAGGTTTTTGTTGAAAAGCAGTGAAATAACATTTTGTAAAACAGGTTAAATATAAATAAGATATGCTTGTGCAACAAAAAATGCTTGTGAAACAAAAAATGTTCTTAAAGTGTCAAACACTGCATGAAAATTTGGCTTTAAGTGAGATCTATTTTTGAAAATTGAATTATAAATCCCACTCATCAGCTAGTCAAACAATACTATTCATAGAGTGACAAAAATCATAGGTGGATAATAGCAGTGAGTATGAAGAATAATAATGAAACCCTTTCTTTGTGTGTAATGTTGTGCCCCAGGGTGCAGTAATTCTTCCTTATTTTATCTTTCATAAAAGATATAAAATGTACTTGCACATGTATTAAACTTTAGCACTTTGATCCTGAATGATTGTGTTAGCCAGGCAGTGTAGACTAATCAGTTTAGTGCACTTTAGTGCAGTCTAATCTTTGTCAACACTGCCTGATAGAAGTAAAACAGTAATTTCAAACATCGGAACTAGATGCCGAAGGGCAACATGTCGAGCCCGCTCATTTTGAAGAAAGAAGACCATACCTATGTCTACAGCTGTCATTACAATGGCGTTGTAAAAGTGGGGACAAAATAAGTTGGAATGATGGGGATCATGGTGAGACAGTTTATTGTTCACAAAATATTACATGTCTATGTATTTATAACGAGATACCAGAATGGATTAATTTGAGTATACATATGTGACCCGTCACGCTAAAAGGGACCTTATGCTAAGTCCATAAAACCAAATTCCGAGAAATATACCAGACCAAGCAGAAGTCCATCCGATGTCGTATTTGGAAAACGAAAATATTGTAAGGTAGAGAAAACATTCTAGATTCAGAAAATACTTAAACGTGAAAAGTTTCGACCCTAGTCAGGCTGCGCGGACTGCGCAGACGGACTAGGGTCGATACTTTTCACAAATCCGATAAGGTCCCTTTTAGCGCGACGGGTCACATATAAGGAAAATAAGCCATGCCCCCTGGCACCCATTTTTTGTACGGATCGGAATAATTTGAACATTCTGAGAAGTACGAAAATTAGCTGCACGTAGCTGTACGTGGCCATGTTTTTTACGGATTGAGATAATTTGAACAATCTTGGTAGAGGGCCATCCAAAGAATATTTGTGCCAAATTAGTTTGAAATCTGGGCTGTAGTTTTGGAGGAGATGAATTTCAAAGTTTGACTATATACATAAACTAGATGCCGAAGGGCAACATGTCGAGCCCGCTCATTTTGAAGAAAGAAGACCATACCTATGTCTACAGCTGTCATTACAATGGCGTTGTAAAAGTGGGGACAAAATAAGTTGGAATGATGGGGATCATGGTGAGACAGTTTATTGTTCACAAAATATTACATGTCTATGTATTTATAACGAGATACCAGAATGGATTAATTTGAGTATACATATGTGACCCGTTAAGTTATTTCTGAATCCCTCCATCCATGGTGAAGTTATGGCCCGGACAAGCAAAAATCATCTCATTTTTGACATTTGACCTCCAAGTTTGACCTTGACCTTTGAGCTTGGAATCTGGTTTTTGCACGCGACACTCCGCCTTACTGAGCTTGACATTTGTGCCAAGTTATTTCTGAATCCCTCCATCCATGGTGAAGTTATGGCCCGGACAAGCAAAAATCATCTCATTTTTGACATTTGACCTCCAAGTTTGACCTTGACCTTTGAGCTTGGAATCTGGTTCTTGCACGCGACACTCTGCCTTACTGAGCTTGACATTTGTGCCAAGTTATTTCTGAATCCCTCCATCCATGGTGAAGTTATGGCCCGGACAAGCAAAAATCATCTCATTTTTGACATTTGACCTCCAAGTTTGACCTTGACCTTTGAGCTTGGAATCTGGTTCTTGCACGCGACACTCCGCCTTACTGAGCTTGACATTTGTGCCAAGTTATTTCTGAATCCCTCCATCCATGGTGAAGTTATGGCCCGGACAAGCTCCATCCGGACGGACGCACGCACTAACGCACGCACTAACGCACTAACGCACATACACCGAACCGCCATTGTGACAACTATGTCGAGCTCACCGCAAGCGGGCTCGACAAAAATCAACTCATTTTTTACATTTGACCTCAAAGTTTGACCTTGACCTTTCATCTTGGAATCTGGTTCTTGCACGCGACACTCCATCTTACTGAGCTTGACATTTGTGCCAAGTTATTTCTGAATCCCTCCATCCATGGTGAAGTTATGGCCCGGACAAGCAAAAATCATCTCATTTTTGACATTTGACCTCCAAGTTTGACCTTGACCTTTGAGCTTGGAATCTGGTTTTTGCACGCGACACTCCGCCTTACTGAGCTTGACATTTGTGCCAAGTTATTTCTGAATCCCTCCATCCATGGTGAAGTTATGGCCCGGACAAGCAAAAATCATCTCATTTTTGACATTTGACCTCCAAGTTTGACCTTGACCTTTGAGCTTGGAATCTGGTTCTTGCACGCGACACTCTGCCTTACTGAGCTTGACATTTGTGCCAAGTTATTTCTGAATCCCTCCATCCATGGTGAAGTTATGGCCCGGACAAGCAAAAATCATCTCATTTTTGACATTTGACCTCCAAGTTTGACCTTGACCTTTGAGCTTGGAATCTGGTTCTTGCACGCGACACTCTGCCTTACTGAGCTTGACATTTGTGCCAAGTTATTTCTGAATCCCTCCATCCATGGTGAAGTTATGGCCCGGACAAGCAAAAATCTTCTCATTTTTGACATTTGACCTCCAAGTTTGACCTTGACCTTTGAGCTTGGAATCTGGTTCTTGCACGCGACACTCCGCCTTACTGAGCTTGACATTTGTGCCAAGTTATTTCTGAATCCCTCCATCCATGGTGAAGTTATGGCCCGGACAAGCTCCATCCGGACGGACGCACGCACGCACTAACGCACGCACGCACTAACGCACATACACCAAACCGCCATTGTGACAACTATGTCGAGCTCACCGCAAGCGGGCTCGACAAAAATAATACATAGATTTGGAAATAACTAACACACCCTATAGTTTAGGAGCAAAATAGAATTTGAATTATACTTATTGTGACAGGGAAAAAGCACTAGAAAATCGCGAATATGCAGCATAATAGGACATGGAGCCCTTTCTTTGTGTGTTGTGGTGTGCCTCAGGGTGCGATGATTCCTCCTTGATTGTTTTTTATTTCAAATGAAAAATATTGCACTAGGATTATTGAATTATGTCATGTGGGTCTGGATTGTTGTGGCTTAGCAAGGCAGTTTAGACAAAGATCAGCCTGCATGTGAGTGCAGTCTGATCTTTGTTAACACAGCCTGCTGGACCTATAACAGTAAGACAGGGCATGGAAATATGGATTACGATAGGTCAAGAAAGAGCATAAACAAGAGGGCCAAGATGGCCCTGCATCGCTCACCTGAGAGGACTTTGAGACAAGCATCTTGCAAACTTCAAACTCACACTTTTTACATGACCTAGATATCATCAAGATAAACATTCTGAATCATTTTCACAATGATGAGTAAATATTTAGGTTCTTATAGCAAAAACTAGATTTGACCTTTTGACCTAGTTTTTGACCTAACATTAGCCACTTTCTACATGACCCATTTATCATCAAGATAAGCAATTCTGAACTATTTTCACAATTATGAATAAATATTTTCATTTCTTAGAGCAAAAACAAAATTTGGCCTAGGTTTTGACCTCCCATGACCTACTTTATACATGCCCCAGATATTGTCAAAATAAACATTCTGAACAATTTTCACAATCATTCAGAAATCATTATGGTTCTAAATGCAGAAACAAGATTTGACCCTGTGACCTAATTTTTGACCTCACATGGCCCCCTTATGACATTGACCAGATATCATCAAGATAAATATTCTGCACAATTTTCACAACGATAAAGTAAATATTTTGGTTCCTAGAGCAAAAACAAGATTTGACCTAGTGACCTAGTTTTAGACCTCGCATGACACACTTTTCACATCACCAAGATATCATCAAGATAAACATTCTGAATAATTTTTGCATTGATAAAGTAAATATTTTGGTTCTCAGGGCAAAGACAAAATTTGACCTTGTGACCTAGTTTTGAACCTCAAATGACCTGCTATTCATATCACCAAGATATCATCAAGATAAACATTCTGAACTTTCACAATGATTGAGTAAATATTTTGATTCTTAGGGGAAAAACAAGATTTGACCTATTGACCTAGTTTCTGACCTCACATGACCCACTTTTAAAATGACCCAGATATCATCAAGATAAATATTCTGAACAATTTTCACAATGATAAAGTAGATATTTTGGTTCCTAGAGCAAAAACAAGATCTGACCTAGTGACCTAGTTTTAGACCTCGCGTGACCCACTTTTAACATCACCAAGATATCATCAAGATAAACATTCTAAAAAAATTTCGCAATGATAAAGTAAATATTTTGGTTCTCAGGGCAAAAACAAAATTTGACCTAGTGACCTAGTTTTGAAACTCAAATAACTTGCTATTCATATCACCAAGATATCATCAAGATAAACATTCTGAACGTTCACAATGATTGAGTAAATATTTTGGTTTTTAGGGGAAAAACAAGATTTGACTCATTGACCTAATTTCTGACCTCACATGACCCACTTTTAAAATGACCCAGATATCATCAAGATAAATATTCTGAACAATTTTCACAACAATAAAGTAAATATTTTGGTTCCTAGAGCAAAAACAAGATTTGACCTAGTGACCTAGTTTTAGACCTCGCTTGACCCACTTTTCACATCACCATGATATGATCAAGATAAACATTCTGTACAATTTTCGCAACGATAAAGTAAATATTTTGATTCTCAGGGCAAAAACAAAATTTGACCTAGTGACCTAGTTTTGAACCTCGAATGACCTGCTATTCATATCACCAAGATATCATCAAGATAAACATTCTGAACTTTCACAATGATTGAGTAAATATTTTGGTTCTTAGAGGAAAAAACAAGATTTGACCTATTGACCTAGTTTCTGACCTCACATGACCCACTTTCAAAATGACCCAGATTTTGTCAAGATAAACATTGTGAACAATTTTCACAATGTTTGAGTATACATTTCTCTTTTGAAAGCAAAACCAAGATTTGACCCAATGACCTAGTTTTTGACCTTACATGACCCACACTTTGTACATAAGCTAGATATCAAGATAAGTATTTAGGATAGTTTTGACAAAGTTTAAGGACTAAATTGGCATCTCTAGAGCAAAAGGAAGGATTCTGTAATATTTGACCTTGTGACCTAGTTTTTGACCTTGCATGACAAACCTTTGACCATGACCAAGATAACATCAAGATAAATTTTGGGACAATTTTGACAAAGTTTGGACCAAAATTGGCACTTGCAGAGCATAAGGGAGGATTTTACAAGATTTGGCCTCATGACCTAGTTTATGACCTGGCATGATCAACTTCTTGACATGACCTAAATATCATCAAGATAAACATTCAGGACAATTTTGAGAAAGTCTGGGGTAAAAATTGGCATGTCCAGAACAAAATGAAGAATTTTAAAAGATTTGACCTTGTGACCTAGTTTTTGACCTTGTATGACCCACTTTTAATAATTTCATAGATATAATCAAGATAAAGATTGAGGACAATTTTGACAAAGTTTGGACAAGAATTGGCACTTCCAGAGCAAAAGAAAGGATTTCGTAAGATTTGACCTCTTGACCTAATTAATGACGTAGCATGACCCACTTCTTGACTTGACCTTGATATCATCAAAATAAACATTCATGACAATTTCTACAAACTTTGGACCAAAATTGGTACTTCCAGTATAAAAATATGGATTTTACAATATTTGACCTAGTGACCTAGTTTTTGACCTGGCTTGACCTATTTTATACCATGACCTAAACATTACCAAGACAAATATTCTGATCATTTTTCACAACGATTGAGCAATAAATGAGGCCCCTAGAGCAAAAAGAAGATTTGACCTAGTGACCTACTTTTTGACCCCATTATGGCCCCGATTCAAATTCTTTGAAGTATTTTGAAAAAGCATGACCCATAGATCATATGTGTGAAATATGAATAAATTCTTACAAGTACTTTAGGAGGAGAAGATTTTTTTGTGAAAAGTTGACGTACAGACAGATAGACAGATAGACAGACGCCGGACAACAGACCGATCACAATACCTCACCTCGAGCACTTCGTGCTCAGGTGAGCTAAAAAGCCTCTTTCCTAATGTGGACTTTTGGACAAAAATGATTCATAGAGTGATAAATATAACAAACAAGTCATTGGAGTGAGCATGCAGCATTGTAGGACATAGAGCCCTTTCTTTGTGTATTGTGGTGTGCCTCAGGGTGCGGTGATACCTCCTTGTTTTTGGGGTTTTTTTATTTTAAATAAACAATTTTGCACATGGATTAAAATATCTCATGTTGATTCTAGATTCTTCTGACTTAGCAAGGCAGTGTAGATAAAGATCAGCCTGCACATGAGTGCAGTCTGATCTTTGTTTACACAGCCTGATAGACCTAAAACAGTAAAACAAACACGGAACTATGGATTCAAATAGATCAAGAAAGAGCAAAAGGAACCTCTTCCTTAATTTGGACTTTTGGACACAAAAAAGATTCATAGAGTGATATAAATATAACAAACAAGTCATTGGAGTGAGCATGCAGCGTTATAGGACATAGAGCCCTTTCTTTGTGTGTTGTGGTGTGCCTCAGGGTGCGGTGATTCCTCCTTGTTTGTTTGTGATGCTAGTCACCTGTTCAATTGTTCTCGTTTTGTAATACTGGGCTTGTTGCCAAGAATTTTGTCAAGTTCGTGCATAATACTTGAGGATAGCTTCGTCACATACTGAAAAAAAAAAATTGAAATATACACATTTTATCAAAATACCTCCATACTGCATGCACATATTTTGGAAAAGTAAACTGAGTGGTCTTTCAAAGTTGACCAGGATCTTTGGTTCTATAAATAGCCTATTTTTCTGCTGATACAAAACTCTGTACAGAATTCTTGGTAAATAGAATTACTCTGTTGATTCCCGGAATAAGATTAAATTTAAAAATAAATTGTACTGCAGTAAAGACCTTAAAGAATATTTTTCTATGGTGGCTGTTTAAAATTACAATGTGAAAACGACAGTTTTACCTGTAAAGCTTGAATATTTTCATAGAGTTGGTCTACATTAGACGCCCCTAGTAACACAGAGTGGACATTCTCATTCTTTAAACACCATGCTGAAAATATAGCAAAAGTATTAAGCTACAGTAAGCTAAAGTAAGTTGTCACCAAGCTAATTTTCAAATGAAAACAAAGGTTTTCTGATTTGTTTTGATTTGTTGTACTTAATCCTACTAAAATATATGTACTTGTGTTACCTGCTTTGCACAGATCACCATATTTTCATACATATGCACAAATATTGTTATGGGTCTTTTTCCTATTATGCCTTTGTACTTATTAACTCAACAGTCTTATTTCTTAAAGCTTTCTCTCTTCAATTTCATTCTCATACTTACCAATAGCCAATTGTGACAAAGAACATCCTATTTTATCAGCTATTGTTGCCACTTCTCGTAACTTTCCCTGCTGTCTTCTCCCCTCATCACTCAATATTTTATCTTTTAACCAACTGTAGCCCTACAATAGAAAATTAATTGTATAAACTCCTTACAAGGGGAAAGTTAAAGGGGGACCAGCTAGGCTGTCGAAAATGCAAATGGCACAATAATTACAAACCAGAAATAACATATGAAACTAGAAATCTATCACTGAAGGTGATAAATATACCCCCGCCACCACCTTTGTTCGGACAAGCGTTTTGGTTGATTTAGGAGCCATACTCAGAAATTGTCAATCCGATTTTATTGAAATTTGGTCCAATCAGGGGCCATAACTCAAAAAGTATCGGTCTGATTTCCATGAATTTTGCATCTTGCATATATACAGGTCCTAATGCATACCTGTGCCAAGTATGAAGCAAATCGTTCATTAACTGTAGGAGGAATTGTCCGTACAAGCATTTTTGTCAAATCAGGGGCCATAACTCAGAAAGTGTCGGTCTGATTTTCGTGAAACGTGCATCTTGCACATGCACAGAAGTTAATGCACACCTGTGCCAAGTATGAAGCAAATCAGATAGTAACTAAAGGAGGACTTGTCCGGACAAGCATTTTTTGGTAAAATCAAGGGCCATAACTGAGAAAGTAATGGTCAGATTTTCGTGAAATGTGCGTCTTGCACATCTACAGGTCCTTATGCAGACATGTGCCAAGTATGAAGCAAATCGGACAGTAACTGTAGGAGGAGTTGGCCGAACAAGCATTTTTGGGTCAAATCAGGGGCCATAACTCAAAAAGTATCGGTCCGATTTCTGTGAAATTTGTGTCTTGCACATCTACAGGTCACAATGAACACTTGTGCCCAGTATGAACTAAATCAGTCCACAAGTGTAGGAGGAGTTATCCGGACAAGCATTTTTTGGTCAAATTAGGGGCCATAACTCAGAAATTATCAGTGCGATTTATGTGAAATTTGCGTCTTACACATCTACAGGTCCTAATGCACACCTGTGCCAAGTATGAAGCAAATCAGACAGTAACTGTAGGAGAAGTTGGCGGGACAAGCATTTTTGGGTCAAATCAGGGGCCATAACTCAAAAAGTATCGGTCCAATTTCTGTGAAATTTGTGTCTTGCACATCTACAGGTCACAATGAAAACTTGTGCCAAGTATGAACTAAATCGGTCCACAAGTGTAGGAGGAGTTATCCGGACAAGCATTTTTTGGTCAAATCAGGGGCCATAACTCAGAAATTATCAGTGCGATTTTCGAAAAATTTGCGTCTTCCACATCTACAGGTCCTAATGCACACCTGTGCCAAGTATGAATCAAATCGGACAGTAACTGTAGGAGGAGTTGGCCGGACAAGCATTTTTGGGTCAAATCAGGGGCCATAACTCAAAAAGTATCGGTCCGATTTCTGTGAAATTTGCGTCTTGCACATCTACAGGTCACAATGAACACTTGTGCCAAGTATGAACTAAATCGGTCCACAAGTGTAGGAGGAGTTATCGGGACAAACATTTTTTGGTCAAATCAGGGGCCATAACTCAAAAAGTATAGGTCCGATTTTCGTGAAATTTGTGTCTTGCACATCTACAGGTCACAATGAGCACTTGTGCCAAGTATGAACTTAATCGGTCAACAAGTGTAGGAGGAGTTGTCCGGACAAAGTTTTGGAGACAGACCAACCAACCAACCAACCAACCAACCATCCAACCAACCACTGGACCGACAGGTTGATTCCAGTATACCCCCTCCAAACTTCGTTTGCGGGGGTATAATTACCAACCTGAAGGGGTAGATCATTTATGTCCATTGTTAGCACTCCTTGAGCTTTATTAACCCTTTCCCAAACAAGACCTGGTTTTGACGTCCCTAATAGATGTGGCTAGGGAAAACATTGAGACAAAAGAAGAAACTGCTGATAATCAGCAGTTTCTGCTTTTGCCTCAATATTTTCTATGCTATATTTTACACAAATCCAATGGTTTTCAATCTTAATTTTGTTCGCTGCAGCAGCTTTCAGATGAGAGCACCCTGAAATTTTGTCGTTCGGGTAAGGGTTAAGTATTAAAATCCAAGTCAATTAATAATGTGCAGGCGTCCTTGTTTTTGTTTTGTAACAGCTACATATGCCCAACCTTCAAAAATCGATTACGTCAGAGATATGTCATCTGTGCTCAGCGAAATTTAACACGCCATACAACCGACTGTGTCGAAAGTCAGCGAAGACAGATTTGGCATCTGTTGTCATGTGCATGGTCGGTCAAATGAATTTACTTTTATAAATAAACGAAAGGATCTTTGGTATTCTAGTTGATAAATATGCGTATAAACGTTCAGAGCTTGTACAAAATAAATCTTTCCACGTATTCCTCCCAAATAAGGTCACAGTCATCGACAAAGCCGGTTGTATGGTGTGTCTCATTGACCTTGACCTTGTCTCGTTTTGATGTAAAAATAGAATGTGTAAACACGCTTGTAAAGGATTGATCTATAGCAAAGGAAAGATGGTTATCAGGGGTTGAAAAATCCACTCGCCCGCTCACATTGTTTACCTTGAGAGCAGCCCTGGAATATATAGGTACACCATCTTCATATTTCCCTGTCAGTATACCACTTGCAAGAGGGGACCATATCACAGTACCTTTACCTACAATATAGTTTCTATATTTGTTTACCTTGAGAGCAGCCCTGGAATATATGGGTACACCATCTTCATATTTCCCTGTCAGTATACCACTAGCTAGTGGGGACCATATCACAGTACCTATACCTACAATATAGATTCTATATTTGTTTACCTTGAGAGCAGCCCTGGAATATATAGGTACACCATCTTCATATTTCCCTGTCAGTATACCACTAGCTAGAGGGGACCATATCACAGTACCTATACCTACAATATAGATTCTATATTTGTTTACCTTGAGAGCAGCCCTGGAATATATAGGTACACCATCTTCATATTTCCCTGTCAGTATACCACTAGCTAGAGGGGACCATATCACAGTACCTATACCTACAATATAGATTCTATATTTGTTTACCTTGAGAGCACCCCTGGAATATATAGGTACACCATCTTCATATTTCCCTGTCAGTATACCACTAGCTAGAGGGGACCATATCACAGTACCTATACCTACAATATAGATTCTATATTTGTTTACCTTGAGAGCACCCCTGGAATATATAGGTACACCATCTTCATATTTCCCTGTCAGTATACCACTAGCTAGAGGGGACCATATCACAGTACCTATACCTACAATATAGTTTCTATATTTGTTTACCTTGAGAGAAGCTCTGGAATATATGGGTACACCATCTTCATATTTCCCTGTCAGTATACCACTAGCTAGTGGGGACCATATCACAGTACCTATACCTAAAATATGGTTTCTATATTTGTTTACCTTGAGAGCAGCCCTGGAATATATAGGTACACCATCTTCATATTTCCCTGTCAGTATACCACTAGCTAGAGGGGACCATATCACAGTACCTATACCTAAAATATGGTTTCTATATTTGTTTACCTTGAGAGCAGCCCTGGAATATATAGGTACACCATCTTCATATTTCCCTGTCAGTATACCACTAGCTAGTGGGGACCATATCACAGTACCTATACCTACAATATAGTTTCTAGACTATATTTGTTTACCTTGAGAGCAGCCCTGGAATATATGGGTACACCATCTTCATATTTCCCTGTCAGTATACCACTAGCTAGAGGGGACCATATCACAGTACCTATACCTACAATATAGTTTCTATATTTGTTTACCTTGAGAGCAGCCCTAGAATATATAGGTACACCATCTTCATATTTCCCTGTCAGTATACCACTGGCTAGAGGGGACCATATCACAGTACCTATACCTACAATATAGTTTCTATATTTGTTTACCTTGAGAGCAGCCCTGGAATATATAGGTACACCATCTTCATATTTCCCTGTCAGTATACCACTAGCTAGTGGGGACCATATCACAGTACCTATACCTATAATATAGTTTCTATATTTGTTTACCTTGAGAGCAGCCCTGGAATATATAGGTACACCATCTTCATATTTCCCTGTCAGTATACCACTAGCTAGAGGGGACCATATCACAGTACCTATACCTACAATATAGTTTCTATATTTGTTTACCTTGAGAGCAGCCCTGGAATATATGGGTACACCATCTTCATATTTCCCTGTCAGTATACCACTAGCTAGTGGGGACCATATCACAGTACCAATACCTACAATATAGTTTCTATATTTGTTTACCTTGAGAGCAGCCCTGGAATATATAGGTACACCATCTTCATATTTCCCTGTCAGTATACCACTAGCTAGAGGGGACTATATCACAGTACCTATACCTACAATATAGTTTCTATATTTGTTTACCTTGAGAGCAGCCCTGGAATATATAGGTACACCATCTTCATATTTCCCTGTCAGTATACCACTAGCTAGAGGGGACCATATCACAGTACCTATACCTACAATTTAGTTTCTATATTTGTTTACCTTGAGAGCAGCCCTGGAATATATGGGTACACCATCTTCATATTTCCCTGTCAGTATACCACTAGCTAGTGGGGACCATATCACAGTACCTATACCTACAATTTAGTTTCTATATTTGTTTACCTTGAGAGCAGCCCTGGAATATATGGGTACACCATCTTCATATTTCCCTGTCAGTATACCACTGGCTAGTGGGGACCATATCACAATACCTATACCTACAATATAGTTTCTATATTTGTTTACCTTGAGAGCAGCCCTGGAATATATGGGTACACCATCTTCATATTTCCCTGTCAGTATACCACTAGCTAGAGGGGACCATATCACAGTACCTATACCTACAATATAGTTTCTATATTTGTTTACCTTGAGAGCAGCCCTGGAATATATAGGTACACCATCTTCATATTTCCCTGTTAGTATACCACTAGCTAGAGGGGACCATATCACAGTACCTATACCTACAATATAGTTTCTATATTTGTTTACCTTGAGAGCAGCCCTGGAATATATGGGTACACCATCTTCATATTTCCCTGTCAGTATACCACTAGCTAGTGGGGACCATATCACAGTACCTATACCTACAATATAGTTTCTATATTTGTTTACCTTGAGAGCAGCCCTGGAATATATAGGTACACCATCTTCATATTTCCCTGTCAGTATACCACTGGCTAGAGGGGACCATATCACAGTACCAATACCTACAATATAGTTTCTATATTTGTTTACCTTGAGAGCATCCCTGGAATATATAGGTACACCATCTTCATATTTCCCTGTCAGTATACCACTAGCTAGAGGGGACCATATCACAGTACCAATACCTACAATATAGTTTCTAGACTATATTTGTTTACCTTGAGAGCAGCCCTGGAATATATAGGTACACCATCTTCATATTTCCCTGTCAGTATACCACTAGCTAGAGGGGACCATATCACAGTACCTATACCTATAATATAGTTTCTATATTTGTTTACCTTGAGAGCAGCCCTGGAATATATAGGTACACCATCTTCATATTTCCCTGTCAGTATACCACTAGCTAGAGGGGACCATATCACAGTACCTATACCTATAATATAGTTTCTATATTTGTTTACCTTGAGAGCAGCCCTGGAATATATAGGTACACCATCTTCATATTTCCCTGTCAGTATACCACTAGCAAGTGGGGACCATATCACAGTACCTATACCTGTAATATACATCAAATTTTTAATTGTTTCTTTATAATTTTGAAATTCCCTTAGAATATCCTAGCCTTTTTTTGGTACGAGGGGCGTTCAATTAAAAGTGGTACCATACCTCACGGTTCTATGGAACTAGAGGTGCTTGCGACTATTTGACGGGAAAATTACTGTCTATACTTGGTCAAAATTTGAGACAAATTCGTTGACTCTTTCAAAAGTTATTGAACTTTTAAGTTTGTTCAGTCATATACACTGGCTATTTCGCTGTGCGCAAAATGGAAAATGAACTGAAGTAGGATGCATGGGTCTACATTAAAGGTTGCATAGGCTTTGAAATATCTGCATCACATGTATATAATGAACTATATCAGATTCGTGGACATTTGAACCTTGAATATGGGTCAGTTTTTAGGTAGATTATGAAAAATAAATTTGGTAAAACTGGCCTGAAAGATGCCCACCTCTCAGGCAACCCGGGTAGAGCTAGTACCAAAGCAAATGTTGCTGTAGACATGACCGAACAAAAGGCATGGTTCAATGTGCAAGAAATAGCAGATAAAGTTGGTTTTTCATCAGGGACATGTTATACGATTTTGATGAAAGGGTTGAAACATAGAAAGGTCTATGCCCATTGGGCCCCCACCTGCTGCCTGAAGGACGTAGAGACACCCATGCAAAATATATTTTGAAATAATGCAATAAATGCAACAAATGTGGGCTTTCTGGGCTTTATACATATGTTTGAACAATAATCTATTATGATGAACAACAATGACGCGTTATTAGCAAGCAATGGCTGCGAAAAGATCAGGTAAGGTCCGTAATAGCCAAAAAATTAAAAGCGCGGCAAAAGTTTTGTACGCGGTAATTTTTCAAATGTGACGGGTGTATTGTTCATATTACTGTTTCAAATAGTACAACTATCGCTGGTCATTCTAGAAGAAATGTAAGTCTGCCAAAATAAAGAAATATCACGAAAAGAACAGGTCTAGGACCAGGTAAAGAGGAATGTACCAAATCCATGACAGCGGAGCTGTCCACAGGTGTCATCTTGTCCAAGACTTCCTGAAAGCGTCTTCATCCACCCTTATAGCCGGACTTAAGCCCATGTGGCTTTTTTGTGTTCCCAATGATGACGAAAAAAGCTTCTGGTCGTCGGTATAGGCCTTAATATCCAATATGCAGTGTAATTTTCCAGTGTCTGCGAGGTGTTCAAAAGAGGCCCATTTATTGGCATATAAGTAATGAATCTCAAAACTTCAGAAGTGTGTGGGTGTCAAAGAGGATTACTTCGAGGTATTGAAGAAACTTAAAATTGAATTGCGACATAACTATGGCTTATAGAACCCCAGTTCCAAAATTAATTGAACGCCTCTTGTATCATCAGTACTACACCAGGCCCCGGTTTCTCGAAAAAACTTAAGTACGTTCTCAGACTCAAATCTGAGCATCGTGCTCAAATTGCATGAAATCCATGTTAACTTCAATCGAATACCCTTCAGCGTTCGAGAATATTTCATTGAAGTTGAGCATGTACTCATGAGTATATACTTAAGTTTTTTCGAGAAACCAGGGCCAGGACACCTAAATACCTTTCCTAAGTGCTCTACTCAATGCCTTTTTAATTGAAGCAAATTACTTCACAAATCGATGGCTCAGAGTAAAACGATTGTAACTGCCTATAACAATATAGGCAGTTACAACCGTTTCACGCTGAGCCATCGAAATGCTTTCTTTAATAATAGCCGTGCTTTAGTACTGCATAATTACATGGCAAATTCAGTATGATAGTACTTCAGCAAAACTGCAAGCAAATTACACACAAGGTATTTACCTATCTTATGAAATAATTCTGGCATTTGTAGTTCCACCTTTTCTCTTTGAAACAAATGGTATTCTGTTTGTTCAGCAACTGGTGGGATTAGATTAAACTGTCTTGCAACTGAATATGCTTCCTGTAATATACAAGAGAGCCACAATCATGATAAACAAAGTTTTCTTGTGTTTTGTACCATTTTTCCATGACACAACATAACCCCAGCAATATGTGCAACAGTAGGTGGCCTGGAATATTTAGTGAAAACTTCAATCAATAGGAGGAATTTTGTTTTAAAAGATGTAGATGCACATCAAGACAGACAAACTGAGAGAACAATACCAATATACGACCACCTTAGGCAAAATATAACATGGTATATTAGTCACATGAAGGAAAAGAGTTTACTCATATTAAGGCAGGAAGCATAAACAAAGATCAGCCTGCAAAATACAAGCAGATTGATTTTAGTCTGTACAACAAGCTTATGGTTTCTATGCTTAAGTTCTTTTATTTACATTTTGTTTTGGGAAAATGGAATTTTGTCTGTTCAACAACTAGACTATACTGGTTGAATTAAATTGTCTTGCAACAGTTTATGCTTCATTTTTCAGCAGATAGTTTTACTATTTGTTTGACCACTCACCATAATTTCTGTAGGACTCCATCTTGAAGTACCCCAGTACATGGCCCAGCCCTGATTGATCACATGAGTGAAAGCCCTCACTGTCTCTGAAATCATAAAGTATATCGTCGACTACGTTCTATATTGTCGTAACTACAGCTTGTTTAAGCTGTAGTTACCACATTTTTTAACGTTATCGACGATATAAAGTTGATCTTGAAATCTTAAAGGAAAAGTTTCATTGTCTCTAAAATCATGTTCATTTGGACATCTTATTTTAGTCAGACTCCCACTTTGACGTACCTCAGATTAGCCCGAGCCATGATTGAAAGCATGGGTGAATGCCCTCACTGTCTCTTAACCCTTTCCCAAATGTCATAACTAAACCATTACCAGACAGCAAAATTTTAGGTGTGTGGAAAATGAAGAAGTTGCTTGTCACAAGCAATTTCTTCATTTTCCACAACAATTTCCCTAGCCTTCTCTTGTGAAGGAGTCAAAGGGCGTCACTGTGCAGTAATGGGTTAAGGGGTGGTTCTATTTGAAAGCTGATTTTGACAACAAAATTGATGGTAAGAAAGAAAGGAAATGTGTACAAAAAGGCTCAGAAAATATTGAGGCAAAAGGAGAAACTGCTGGTTATCAGCAGTTTCTTCTTTTGTTTCAATATTTTCCCAAGCCCTTTCTATTAGGGACGTCAAAACCAGATCTTGTTTGGGAAAGGGTTAAATCATATTTATCACTTTAATTAAGCAAATCCCAATACATGTAATACTATGTGCATAGTCAAACAATTTGGAAAGTTCTGTGAAAATTTCATTCAAATTCATTCATAAATGTAGGAGGAAAAGTTGTGTTCACAAAAATGTACATATCTTTGGCAGGCGATCAAAACCTCGTAACTCCAGCTTTTTCAAGCTGTAGATACGAGGTTTTAACCTCCCATCAATGCTACATACATCGCAATGGACAAAGTGACACAGGCAATGATACCAGTGGCATGCAAAAAGATATTACGACCTTTTATTTGTACATCTGTGTGATGAATGAAGTGATATACGAACCTTCTACGGGCGTATGTGGGTCAGGTTTGTTGGCAAACACAATGTCTACATACTCGAGCTGTAACCTCTCTAATGATGCCTTCAAACCTGAAGAAATGTATATCAATATTGAGTGAAATAAAGATGGTTATGTGCTATTTCTTCTTTGGCCTGATTGTATTTTCAACCATTTACAATATGAGAGATTAAAACAACGGCTTGATTGGGTAAAAGTTTAGTAAATGGTCTTAGGAATCTATACAAGAGCCGTCAGAGACAGACAATGCTCCCCGAAAAAGGCATTGTCACAATAAATGTATGCCATGGAAAGCTAACATAAAGCTAACAAATTTTAAGCCCCCTTTTCCCATGACATATTTTTTATACACAAATTTCAAATAGTTTATTGTCAAGGGCATCTAATTTGCTACTCAAATATGAAATTTCATCAAATTCTGACAATTAGACTAGGAGAAATTAGAGAAAAACTGTATTTGACCTTAAGTCCCCTTTTCCCATGACGAGGCCTCAAATCCAAAAACCGAGAAAAGTACATCAGCATTATGTCATAGGAAGTTCACATGGTAAGTTTCATTTGATTTGGCCCAAGGGTTATGGAGAAATCGCTTCGGACGGACGGAATGACGGACGGACAGGACGGACGGACGGACAGACAAAGCAGCGACTATAATTATGCTCTCCCTTTGGGGAGCATAAAAAGGCTTTGGAAAAAATTATGGAAAATGAAGAAATTGCTTGATAAAGCACTTTCATCATTCGATCAATTTATTTTTCTACCCAGGCAGAACAACAAATGTAGAATTTTATTCACTTGTAAATTGTTGTCTGCAACTTACAGCTTTGAATTTGGACCAGTTTCAAATTTTGCCATCCAATTATGGGTTAAACCTGTTTACATATGGAGTAACAGCTTACCAGTGAATAAGTTTCATCAAATTACTAATTTGATATTTTCTCGAATTTAAGACCCATCATGCAAAAAAGGACCATTTGGGAGGTGTGAAAAGTATCAATCATATTCAGCCTGAGTGAACTGCTCAAAAACTTGTCTAAGATTATTTTCTGAATCTAGAATGATTTTTTTATCTTACTTTATATTGTTTTCAAAAAATATACAAAATCATGTTGACCTCTATTGAGCCTGGTTTTATATATAATGGTGTTATGAAATTCTGGTGGTACCTTTTAGCATGACAAGTCATATTTATAGGAAATAGTCTAATTTGGCTTACCTTCTATGATGTGTTTTCTAGATAGGCCTTTTTCTGTTTCAGCTCTGTAAAATAATACAATGTTTTATAAATAAAGAATACAGAAACAAATAATTTTACTACTGATATGGAAATTGTAGACAAGGAGAAATACAAGTAATTTGCTATTAATCCATTCCCATCATGACACTTTTTGAAGTTCTACAACATAAAAGCTTTGGAAAATAATTTGGCAAATGAAGATATTGATTGTGGAAAACAACTTCTTCATTTCCCACAATATTTTCTACCAAATACCAACAACAAATTTAAAATTTCATTCACTTCAAGTTGTTATCTGCAACATCTTTGAATTTGGACAAAACCAAAAGTTTGCTGTCTGGTAATGTGTGTTAAATCCTTCAAACTTTTGAAATATGTGGATAGCACTGTTTATAATCATGTGACTTAGAATTTCCGATAATCTTCAATAACTTTGTCAATACTTGACCAATTTGAATTCGGTTTGAAGCAGAGAATGTGGAAAAATGTCAGAAATAACATGGACGTGGTAGACTTTTTAAAAATCAACTCATAAAAAAGTTATTGAAGATAAACCAAAATTTTGGTTTATCAAAAATCAATCACGTTCATCTTATGCGTGACGTCTGTCCACATTCTCTGCTTCAAACCGAATTCAAATCTGTCCCGTATTAACAAAGTAATTGAAGTTATTCGGTAATTATTGCATCACGTGATTATCCCTTTCCCAAACAAGACCTGGTTTTAACGTCCCTAAAAGAAAATTCTTGGGAAAACATTGAAACACAAGAGCTGTCACTGTAAGATGACAATGCCCCCGACACCGCTTTGATTTTAAATTATGGCCAATCTATGTTCAAGGTCAAGGTCATCCAGGGGTCAAGGTCACCAAAGTATGTGCCTACAGAAAGGTAATGTACCAAGGAATGTTGTGGTAAAGTATGAAGCGAATATGTTAAGTAATAAGGAAGTTATGGCCAATGTTAAAGTTTTTGGACGGAATGACAGACGGACAGACAGACGGACGGACGGACAAGTCAAATTTATGATGCCTCCCTATCGGGGGCATAAAAAGAAGAAACTGTTGATAACCAGCAGTTTCTTCTTTTGCCTCAATATTTTCTCTGCTATATTACACACAATTCTTGTCTTTACCTGCATCCATTTTGTCTTATGTGGCAGTTTTTGGAGTGGATCACCCTACAACTTTGCCGTTTGGGAAAGGGTTAACCACCGTGGATAGGCAGACAGGATAATTCCTTTCCCCCCTATCAGTTCTAAGAGCAGAAAACCAATTCAAAAGTAGAGGGCTTTGTCTCAGAAATAGCAGTCTGAGTGACAAATACCCAAATCAAGTGTTTCTTAACCCTTTCCCAAACAAGACCTGGTTTTGACATTCCTAACAAAATATGCTTGAGAAAACATTGAGGCAAAAGAAGAAACTGCTGAAAATCATCAGTTTCTCCTTTTGCCCCAATCTTTTCTGTGCTATATTATACAATAATATTGTTTCTTGTCACATATATTTTCATCTGCAGCTGCTGTCAAATTGGACTTCTCTAAAATTTTGTTGTTTGGGAAAGGGTTAAATGCTGCAGAATGGACCAAGGAATTGATATGCAATCCTGCAGACTGTCATGCAATGATAATAAGCATAGATCTGGGAAAATGGTCCTTATTGTCTTTATTATCCCTGGTTATCCCTTTCCCAAACACTGATGCATATTGACAACCTACAAAACACAGGATCTTGTGACAAGCAATTTCTTAATTTTCCACAAGATTTTCTGCACAAAAACACCATAATTTTTTTTATTTCATGCACTTGGTATTGTTGTCTGCAACACCTTTCAATTCCTACAGGTCCAAATTTTGTTGTTTGGTAATGGGTTAATGCCTTCAAGACCAACATGGATCAAGATCAGCCTGTTTATAGACACAGTCTGATCCAAATCTATATTGTTCTTTAATAGAGCTCTTTTATAATTACCTATATCAAATGTAAGGTGGAAGCACGGATCATGATTTACGGGACTTTTGATCACAGACTGATTTGATTCCATAATAGTCTTAAAAGCCACAAAAGCCCTTTTTCTAGATTCTGACTCATATTGAAAATAAGGAATAGAAGTTTACCCATTACAAATTGACAAAATTTTAGACTGGTCTACTATCAAAGATAGTGCAGATGACAATCTCAAATGGATGAAAATTTTTGGTCTATTGTAGTAGAAATTATTGTGGGAAATGAAGAAGAAATTGCTTGTCAAGCAATTTCTTCATTTTCCATGATGTTTGCCAAAGCCATTTTCTATAAGGGAGTCAAAAGGTGTCACTGTGTGGGAATGGGTTAACCCTTTCCCAAACAAGGCCTGGTTTTGATGTCCCTATATAGAAAAGGCTTGGGAAAATATTGAGACATAGGAAGAAACTGCAGCAGCTGATATCCAGCAGTTTCTCCTTTTGTCTCAATATTTTCTGTGCTATATTGTACACAAATTTCTTTCTTTTTAGTATCACTTTTGTCGTCTACAGCAGCTTTTGAATTGGAACACCCTAAATTTTTGTCGTTTGGGAAAGGGTTAAACATCGATTTTGTCTGAGAAACTGCAGTTTGATAGACATATCCCTGCGTCAAGTGTTTCACAATCGGTGCAGTATCAATGCAGCAAAATGACCTATTGACAGACGATTTGCATTTTCATGTGATATAAAATATTTGAGCCGGGATCTGGAAAAACGTACCTTATAGCATTTTTCAAAATTGAGTTTCGAGATCAGCCTGTTGTCGAATACAGTCCAATATGCATCCATGCTGCTCTCTTTAAGTTACTAAAGGTCCCTAAGAAGCTATTAGAGAACAACATGGATCCTGATCAGACTGTGCGTATGCACAGGCTGATCTGGATCTATGTTGGACTCAAAAGCCTTTAGGGACGTTTTTCCAGATCCTGGCTCATTTCCTTTTGCAAAAAGGAATGATTTTATCCAGCTAAACGTGACGTAATTTCGGACAGACAATGGTATTTCGAAGGTGTTGTTATAAAATCTAGTAACTACGGCTTGATTCAAGCCGTAGTTACGAGATTTTAATAACAACACCGAAGGTTAATCAAAACATAACGGTAAACCATGTCATTTTTGGAAGCAAATTTTCCAAATTTGCTTCTCTTAGCAGCCATGCGTCTCTGCACTTTACCATTCTCTGCATACCACACAACATCTTCCTGTCTTCCTCACTATAAATAGTTCTATCAAAAGCAAAGATTAATGAGGTAACAGTCATTCGAATATTCAATATGTTAGTCTGAAGTTATGTGTAGATATTGAATTGTGTGACTGAAAATAAAACATTCAATTAATCATGTCTCTGAGAGAAGAAAATATCGATGTAGTAATTTGCTTTATCATGGTTCAAAGAATTAGTCCAATGGCCTTCCTTGTAAATGGGTCAGTCAAGTTTACTGAACTATGAAATATATTCAGCTTACACAAACGATTAATATGCATGAAGTTGTGCTAAAAATAAATACAACTCCATCATGAAATCAAAGTATGCAAGGTATTCTGGATAATCAAAGTACTTTATCAAAATACTCTACGAATCAAAGTATTCAAGGTACCGGTATTCAAATGGATAATCAAAGTACCTAATCAAACTACTCTATTTCTGGCCCCGGTTTCTCGAAAAACTTAAGTACATTCTCATGCTCAAATCTGAGCACAGTGCTCAAATCGCATGAAATCCATGTGAACTTCAATGGAATACCCTTCAACGTTGGAGAGTATCCCTTTGATGTTGAGCATGTTCTCATGAGAATATACTTAAGTTTGTTTTTTTTTCGAGAAACTGGGGCCTGGACAGGCCTACATTTTTGAAAAATTTGCTTCCAAACAGTACTGTCAGTACTTTGATTTAGCATAAAATGCTTCGATATTGACAACAAGAGTTGTTCATTGCCAACATAGTTTATCAGCTCTTCACAAGAAGTTTGATTCCAAGTTCAAGGTCACAGGGTCAACATTCATAGTCCAAAACAAAAGGTTGTGACAGAACATGTCCACATGTGAAATATCAAAGCTTTGACCCATTATCAGACGACAAAATTTTAAGCTTGTCTAAATTCAAAGATGTTGCAGACAACAATTTCAAATGAATGAAATTGAAATTTTTGATGTCTTTTTGAGTAGAAAACATTGTGGTAAATGAAGAAATTGCTTATCAAAAGCAATTTCTTCATTTTCCACAATGTTTTCCCAAGCCTTTTCTTGTGAAGGAGTCAGAAGGTGTTACTGTGCAGTAATGGGTTAATCTCTGAAAGTGCATAAGATATACATGTAGATGGGTTTGAAGTTTTCTATGCAGAAAGATGCAAAATGATTGGATTTGTCAAAACTTGCATGTCTTTTTATACAGAAATATCATACGCTTTGATCTAACGGTTTACAGTCAAAACGGCCCAAGGGCAAAACGGCCCAATACCTAAACGCCCCGGGTTTTGGTCAAAACGGACCGGTTTTTGGTCAAAACGGCCCAAAGCAGTTTTTCTACTTGGTCAAAACGGCCCAACTTTTTTTTAAATACAAATTTTGAGATCAATCTATTTAATTATAACTATTGATATTATTTCGATTATATTTCCCGAATATATTTTTGTAAAAAAAGCATATCGATGGCTCAGCGCGAAAGGGTTGTATCTTGGTTTTGCAAAATTTTACAGGAGAGACAAAAAACTGATTATTTTTTAGATTTATTAGTTTTATTAGCTTAAGATGGAGTTATATGATCATGAACTATTAATAAATAAAAAAAATATGAGTAAATTTGAAAAAAAGAGTATTTGAAAGAATATTTTGATAAAAGCTTGAGTTACAACCGTATTCCCTCTCAGAATTGATTTTCAGTTGAAAAAAATTCAGCGTGAAACAGTTGTAACTAAAGTTACAACTGTTTCGCGCTAATTAATTGTTCTAACTTTAAATGAAAAAAAATCCTTTAGACAATGTAAATTTAATTGTGCTGCAGATAATAGTTTTCTAAGAGTAAACTGTAATATTTTCACATTCTTGGAGACTAAAATCATCATAATTTACACTTTATCAACAGTATAAAGTTTCACTTTTTAAAGAATGGTTAATATAAAATATACCTTTTTGACATGACTGAAAGACTATGGACAGCAAAGTCTGATCCAAGCCTACACTCATCAACTGTTGTTTTAACATTCTTTTCCTGTAAAATCCCTGATTTTCAGCGTGACTGTTCGTAGAATAGGGAGCCATTATGGTCACCTGAGCATTGGCGATGGCGTCAGCAAAATGCTTTTGTAAAGGTTTTATATACATGCAACTTTTCATATCACTGTTTCTACCAATGCTATTGCTTTGATACTTTGCACATGCTTCTGTGAACACAATATCATCATCTAGACAAAGATTCATTACTCTTACAATTAACTTAGTGGAATATTTAACCTTTCAGACTAAGAAATTTTTGGTCAAGTTTTATGTAGAACTGTCACATAATTGATACTTTTTTCTGTTTGAGCTACTGCTTTCAAACTTTGCACATGCTGCTTTGACAATGATACCATCTTCTAGACAAAGATCCATTACTCTGTCCATTAATTTTGTGGAATTTCAACCTTTTTGGACATAGAATTTTTCCACTTCCCAGCGTTTGATAGTCGCGCTTTGCTGTCCTCAGACGATCTGTTCTTGTTATGTCTCTTTTCTTTGAAAAAAATGGGCCGTTTTGACCAAGTAGGAAAACTTATTTGGGCCGTTTTGACCAAAGTTGGGCCGTTTTGCTCTTGGGCCGTTTTGCCATTGGGCCGTTTTGGTGTGATACCGATCTAACAATGTAGAATACAATAAGCTATTTAGAGAATCCTACAATTTGTCAATTGGGAATAGATTACAACTGAATTCCTTTAATCTAGCCTTGCACAAAATAATAAGCTACTAAAAATCGTCTGCTTCAGAACTCCCAGTTACCCAAAACAACAGACAAAATATTACCATAATCAATGAAATGCCACCAAAACAACATTAACCTACGCCATTACTATGTCATAATGCAATGTTTTATAGCTTTGCTGGTATTTTTGTTATATTTACAAAAATTAGAGCATTACTGTAGTAAATAAGAACTATCAGCACACAGAATAATACCCCCTGCCAGCGCAGGATACAAATTCAAAGTCAAATTATCTACCTTGGACGACTTCAGAAAGCAAAGACATTGCTTCATGCCAATGTCCATGTCATGTTGATCGTTCATATCAATTTTCATCAAAATCGTCCAGCCGTTTGGGAGGAGTTGTACTCATGAGAAATGTGGATAAATGGATAGACAGACATATGGACAGACAGGGTGATTCCTATAGAGCCATCAAACGTTGTTTGCGGGAGTGTAATAAAATGTATGTTGTAAGCTGAACATAATCAAATCAAACTAGAACTGTCGCAGAGCGGACAAATACCCCCCACTAGCACCTTGTCACTGAAAAAGTGCTGTAGGTCAATCGGTTCTTGACTTAGAGCACGGAAACAGATTTTAAACAAAGTCCGATTTTGACCTTGACCTTTGACCTTGGTGACCCAAAAACAATAGGGCACCTCCTTGGTTCATGGGCAACAACTGTGTGAAGTTTCACGATCCTAGGTCAACCGGTTCTTGACTTAGAGCACGGAAACGGATTTTAAACAAAGTCCGATTGTGACCTTGACCTTTGACCTTGGTGACCCAAAAACAATAGGGCACCTCCTTGGTTCATGGGCAACAACTGTGTAAAGTTTCACGATCCTAGGTCAACCGGTTCTTGACTTAGAGCACGGAAACGGATTTTAAACAAAGTCCGATTGTGACCTTGACCTTTGACCTTGGTGACCCAAAAACAATAGGGCACCTCCTTGGGTCATGGGCAACAGCTGTGTAAAGTTTCATGATCCTAGGTCAACCGGTCCTTGACTTAGAGCACGGAAACGGATTTTAAACAAAGTCCGATTGTGACCTTGACCTTTGACCTTGGTGACCCAAAAACAATAGGGCACCTCCTTGGGTCATGGGCAACAGCTGTGTAAAGTTTCATGATCCTAGGTCAACCGCTTCTTGACTTAGAGCACGGAAACAGATTTTAAACAAAGTCCGATTGTGACCTTGACCTTTGACCTTGGTGACCCAAAAACAATAGGACACCTCCTAGGGTCATGGGCAACAACTGTGTAAAGTTTCATGATCCTAGGTCAACCCGTTCTTGACTTAGAGCAAGGAAACAGATTTTGAACAAAGTCCGATTGTGACCTTGACCTTTGACCTTGGTCACCCAAAAATAATAGGGCACCTCCTTGGGTCATGGGCAACAACTGTGTAAAGTTTCACGATCCTAGGTCAACCGGTTCTTGACTTACAGCACGGAAACGGATTTTAAACAAAGTCCGATTGTGACCTTGACCTTTGACCTTGGTGACCCAAAAACAATAGGGCACCTCCTTGGGTCATGGGCAACAACTGTGTAAAGTTTCATGATCCTAGGTCAACCGGTTCTTGACTTAGAGCACGGAAACGGATTTTAAACAAAGTCCGATTGTGACCTTGACCTTTGACCTTGGTGACCCAAAAACAATAGGGCACCTCCTTGGGTCATGGGCAACAACTGTGTAAAGTTTCATGATCCTAGGTCAACCGCTTCTTGACTTAGAGCACGGAAACGGATTTTAAACAAAGTCCGATTGTGACCTTGACCTTTGACCTTGGTGACCCAAAAACAATAGGGCACCTCCTTGGGTCATGGGCAACAACTGTGTAAAGTTTCATGATCCTAGGTCAACCGGTTCTTGACTTAGAGCACGGAAACGGATTTTAAACAAAGTCCGATTGTGACCTTGACCTTTGACCTTGGTGACCCAAAAACAATAGGGCACCTCCTTGGGTCAAGGGCAACAACTGTGTAAAGTTTCATGATCCTAGGTCAACCCGTTCTTGAGTTAGAGCACGGAAACGAAAAAGTCTACGGACGGACGACTGGACGGACGGATGGACGGATGGACGGACGGACTGACAGACAGACAGACATGGTGAAACCAATATACCCCCCTCTACTTCGTAGGTGGGGGTATAAATATGGTTCACATGTGCAATCACTGATTAACCCATTACCAAACGGCAAAATTTTAGGGCAGCCAAAATTCAAAATTGTTGCAGTCAGCAATTTCAAGTAAATGGAATTTTACATATTTTGGTCTTTCAGGGAAGAAAACATTGTGGGAAATGAAGAAATTGTTTGTCACGAGTAATTTCTTCATTTCCCACAATGTTTTCCCAAGCCATTATCTTGTGGGGAATCAATGTGTGGGAATAGGTTAACTGTTCCATTTCATCTGTTGATATAAGCATTTAGTATAGTAATGCACCAAAGTCTTGATTTGTTTCCTGTTATAAGAATATAGCCAGCCATTTCCATATATCTCAGTAAAATATTGAACAATTTATTGTGTCTACCAGAAAATAAATGGGCATTTTTCTCATATCTCTTGTTCATAATGGATTTCTACGAGTTTCAATCAATGGTATTCGGGTAACATAATTTTTCAAAGCTTGCAATTTATTCATACAGGTCTCATTTAATGGTTTTTAAGTTACAGTCAACACTCGTTGTGTCGAAGTCAGAGGGACAGCCAAAATACATCGACATATCCGGAGTTCGACTAATCTGATTTCATTAAGTATCGACTTAAATGACATTTGGCCACTTTTGTTGTTCATCAAGTGCGTTCCAAATTGAAATATAGTAGGAAAAGGAAAAAGAAATTGCTCGAAACTTTTCCTACTTAATTTCCAAAATACATTGTTTCAATGACGGGATCAGACTTTCACTTTGACTTAAGCGAAAATTCGATTCATCCGATGTCGAGATAACGAGTGTCGACTGTAACTCTTTCCTGTACGGCAAAAATTTAGGGTGGTCCAATTTGAAAGCTGCTGCAAACAACAAAATGGATGATACTAAAGGTAAAATTGTGAATGACAAAGCACCAAAACATTGAGGCAAAAGGAGATCCGCATTTTCTTCTTTTGCCTCAATATTTTCCCAAGCCTATTTCATCAGGATCATTAAAACTGTCATGTTTTGGAAAGGGTTATACCATTTCAACCAAGTCTTGTTTGAGAAACGGTTAACCCCTTCCAAAACAAGACCTGGTTTTGACGTCCCTTATAGATATTTAGAAAACATTGAGACAAAAGAAGAAACTGCTGATAACCAGCAGTTACTCCTTTTGTCTCAATATTTTCTATGTCATATTTCACACAAATTCTATCTTTAATAACATCCATTTTGTCATTTGTGGCAGTTTTTGAAGTGGATTGCCCTGAAAATTTGCTATTTGGAAAAGGGTGTAAGTTCTATATCCCCATCTATAAACCAGTGAACTACAGAATTATGTTTTCTTGCCATTTCTCCCAAATCACAACAGAAATGTCAAAACATTATGACAGGGCTATCAATTGACTGAAATATCCTAGAGCTCTTCTAACACACAACTACAAAATTCTGGTCTTATTTATGCCTTAATCTTTCCTTTGGCTTCATAACATTTTTCGCTTGGTACAAGTTTAAACTTAGAACTTGACTTTGAACAAGAAATTTGGGAACACAAAATTGCATTTTCTAGCAAGTTCTAAGAAATCACAACAGAAATGTCAGAGCATTATGACAGCTCTATTAATTGACTAAAAAAAATCTAATTTAGGCCATTTACTCTTTATTCAATATTGTAGAATGTGGTCCAAAGAAAGAATGGAAATTCATTAGAAGGTAAAGTTTCATTCTCAAATCTATAAGGCAGTTAACTATGGAATCAGAAAATCATGTTTTCTAGCTAGTTCTAGAAAATCAGTTAAACCAGTGAACTGTGGAATTATGTTTTCTTGCCATTTCTAGAAAATCACAGCAGAAATGTCAAAACATTATGACAGGGCTATCAATTGACTGAAATATCCAAGCGCTCTTCTAACACACAACTACAAAATTCTGGTCTTATTTATGCCTTAATCTTTCCTTTGGCTTCATAACATTTTTCGCTTGGTACAAGTTTAAACCTAGAACTTGACTTTGAACCAGAAATTTGGGAACACAAAATTGCATTTTCTAGCAAGTTCTAAGAAATCACAACAGAAATGTCAGAACATTATGACAGCTCTATTAATTGACTAAAAAAATTCTGATTTAGGCCAACTCTTTATTCAATATTGTAGAAAGTGGTCCAAAGAAACAATGGAAATTCATTAAAAGGAAAAGTTTCATTCTCACATCTATAAGACAGCTAACTATGGAAGCAGAAAATCATGTTTTCTAGCTAGTTCTAGAAAATCACAACAGAAATGTCAAAACATTATGACAGGAGGGCTATCAATTGACTGAAATATCCTAGCGCTCTTCTAACACACAACTACAAAATTCTGGTCTTATTTATGCCTTAGTCTTTCCTTTGGGTTCATAATATTTTTCGCTTGGTACAAGTTTAAACTTAGAGCATGACTTTGAACCAGAAATTTGGGAACACAAAATTGCATTTTCTAGCAAGTTCTAAGAAATCACAACAGAAATGTTAGAACATTATGACAGCTCTATTAACCCTTTCCCAAACAACACAATTTTAATGTGATCCCACCCAAAAGCTTCTACTGGAGACAATATTGAAGTTATTGCAAATGTTATTTTTGCAAAATATGACTCGGAAAATATTGAGGCAAAAGAAGAAAATGCTGATTTCCAGCATTTTCTTCTTTTGTCTCAATGTTTTCCCAAACCTTTTCTTTTAGGAGCTTCAAAACCAGGTTTTGTTTGGGAAAGGAATAATTGACTTAAAAATTCTAATTTAGGCCAACTCTTTATTCGATATTGTAGAATGTGGTCCAAAGAAAGAATGGAAATTCATTAGAAGGTAAAGTTTCATTCTCAAATCTATAAGGCAGTTAACTATGGAATCAGAAAATCATGTTTTCTAGCTAGTTCTAGAAAATCACAACAGAAATGTCAAAACATTATGACAGGGCTATCAATTGACTGGAAGATACTAGCATTCTTCTACAACTTAAATACAAAATTCTGGTCATATTCATGCAAAAATATATCTTTGGGCGTAACATTTATTTCACCTATTCCCTAATTTTCTGAGATAAATCGTATAAAACTGTTTTTTCTCCTTTTCATGCAATGTTTTTAAACTTTCTTCTTGACCATTTAGGGAGATAATTTTTCTATTATAAGAGTTTTATATAAAGAAAATATTTTAAATTCTTCTACAAGTGTCATCAAAAACGGCTCTCTGAGACAAATATCTAAGCAGCATTTTTTTTTCCTTTTCGCTAAAGGGTTTTTCTGTAAAGTGTTTGTATACAAAGAAAAATCTCTTCCATTCTTCCACAAGTGACATCCCAATGGACCCACACGGAGACAAATTGGATATTTTGGGAAACTGACAGAAATATTATCGAACTTCCTTGCTTTATAGAAACTCTATAGAAATCTGATGTTGCTTCTTATAACGTCTTTACATTAACCCTTTCCTTAACAAGGCCTGGTTTTGAGGTCGCAAGTAGGAAAGGCAAAAGAACCCAAACAGAGACAAATTGGATATTTTGGGGAACTGACAGAAATATTATTGAACTTCCTTGCTTTATGGAAACTTTGCTGCATTATGGAAACTCTATAGAAAATCTGATGTTGCTTCTTTTGACATCCTTGTATTTACTCTTTCATAAACAAGCTACAAAGTCTGGTTTTGAGGTCGCAAGTATGAAAGGCCAATGGACCCACACGGAGACAAATTGGATATTTTGGGAAACTGACAGAAATATTATCGAACTTCCTAGCTTTATAGAAACTCTATAGAAATTTGACGTTGCTTCTTATGACATCCTTCTATCAATCCTTTCCTAAATAAACCCCTGGCTTTAATCCTTGCCGAAACAAGACTCGGTTTTGAGGTCGCAAGTACGAAAGGCCAATGGACTCACGCCGAGACAAATTGGATATTTTGGGACACTGACAGAAATATTATTGAACTTCCTTGCTTTATGGAAACTCTATAGAAATCTGATGTTGCTTCTTATGACATCCTTCTATAAATCCTTTCCTAAACAAACCCCTGAGTTTAATCCTTGCCCAAACAAGACTCCGTTTTGAGGTCGCAAGTAGGAAAGGCCAATGGACTCACGCAGAGACAAATTCGATATTTTAGGAAACTGACTGAAATATTATTGAACTTCCTTGCTTTATAGAAAATCTATAGAAATCTGATGTTGCTTCTTATGACACCCTTTTATATAGAAAACTGGGAATGTATATTGGCTCTTGTCACAATTTCTCACAAACATGCCAAACAATAATGAACATCGTCTATTTTGGGAAACTGAATTTCTTTTGAACTTCCATGCCTAACAGAGAATGCAGAATCTCCATCAGCTTTTTGTTAGTCATATAGGTAACTAGATCTATTAGGGTAACTATTGGAAAAGGAGTAAACATTTCATCAGACAAAGAAACATAGAGCTGCCTGCTAGCAAAATGGTCCATTGGACCCCCAAATGTGGAGAAAGAAATAATGGTCACCCCAACGAAAGCAAAGATAGCCCTGAGGAGCTTGGAACTTTTACAAGAGGGCCAGAATGGCCCTATATCGCTCACCTGAAAGAAGTTTGTGACATGCCCACTTTTTTGAACAAATCATAAATTCGTGAACAAATTTTGAAAAGGGTCACTCAAGGAACATTGTTGCCAAGTTTGGTTCAAATTGGCCCAATGCTTCATTTTTAAAGAGTTTTCGTATGATTTCTCTAAGTCTGATAACATTGCCCTTCCACACCAACATTTTTAGACGACAAAGAAAATTTGTGTACGCATTTTTTTAAAGTCACTCAAAGAAAATTCTTGCTAAGTTTCGTTCAAATTGGCCCAATGTGTTTTTAAAGAATTTTCTTAGGGTGTCTCTAACTTCAATAAGCCACGCCCGCTTTATCTGACAAATCGAAATCCGCAAACAAATTTTAAAAAGAGTCATCCAAAGAATAATTCTGTTAAGTTTGGTTCAAATTGGGCCAACAGTTGATTTTTGAAGAATTTTCTTAGGATTTCACTAAGTCAGAGAAGCCATGTCCTGCCACGCCCACTTTTTCTGACGAATCAAAAATTTGCGAACAAGTTTTGAAAAGAGTCACCCAGGGAACAATACTGCCAAGTTTGGATCAAATTGGGCCAACGGTTGATTTTTAAAGAATTTTCTTAGCATTTCTCTAAGTCCAATAAGCCACGCCCTGCCACGCCCACTTTTTTTGAAGAATCAAAAATTTGCGAAAAAGTTTTGAAAAGGGTCACCCAAGGAACATTTCTGCCAAGTTAGGTTCAAATTGGCCCAATGGTTGATTTTTAAAGAATTTTCTTAGGATTTCTCTAAGTCCAATAAGCCACGCCCTGCCACGCCCACATTTTTTGACGAATCAAAAATTCGCAAACAAATTTTGAAAAGAGTCACCCAAGGAACATTCCTGCCAAGTTTGGTTCAAATTGGGCCAACGGTTGATTTTTAAGGAATTTTCTTAGAATTTCTCCAAGTCCAATAAGTCACGCCCTGCCACGCCCACTTTTCCTGACAAATAAAAAATTCACCAACAAATTTTGAAGAGTGTCACCCAAGGAACATTTCTGCCAAGTTTGGTTCAAATTGGGCTAATAGTTGATTTTTAAAGAATTTTCTTAGCATTTCTCTAAGTCCGATAAGCCACGCCCTGCCACGCCCACTTTTCCTGACAAATCAAACATTCACCAACAAATTTTGAAGAGTGTCACCCAAGGAACATTTCTGCCAAGTTCGGTTCAAATTGGGCCAATGGTTGATTTTTAAAGAATTTTCTTAGGATTTCTCTAAGTCCGATAAGCCACGCCCTGCCATGCCCACTTTTCCTGACAAATCAAAAATTCACCAACAAATTTTGAAGAGTGTCACCCAAGGAACATTTCTGCCAAGTTTGGTTCAGATTGGGCCAATGGTTGATTTTTAAAGAATTTTCTTAGGATTTCTCTAAGTCCGATAAGCCACGCCCTGCCACGCCCACTTTTTTTGACGAATCAAGAATTTGCGAACAATTTTTGAAAAGGGTCACCCAAGGAACATTTCTGCCAAGTTAGGTTCAAATTGGCCCAATGGTTGATTTTTAAAGAATTTTCTTAGGATTTCTGTAAGTCCAATAAGCCACGCCCTGCCACGCCCACATTTTTTGACGAATCAAAAATCCGCGAACAAATTTTGAAAAGGGTCACACAAGGAACATTCCTGCCAAGTTTGGTCAAAATTGACCAAATGGTTTAGGAGGAGAAGATGTTTAAAGAAATGTGAACGGACAGACGGACAGACGGACGACGGACGGTGAGTGACCACAATAGCTGCCCATGAGCACTTCGTGCTCAGGTGAGCTAATAATGTATAGAGCTGATTGGAAAATCAACAACTTCCACGTCTGAGGACAACCTGACACACTATTTGGTGCATTTACAACATCACCATTAGAAAAGGGCTTAAAAGCATTGAATACACATAAATGACTTACTTTCCGCCCCAGAATATCTTGGAGGATACAATATAGCTGGATCTCCTGTAATAAAGGAAAATAGAGTCAGAGTTGGGCAGATTTAACCCTTCCCAAACAAGACCTGGCCCTGGTTTCTCGAAAAAACTTAAGTGCATACTCATGAGTATGTGCTCAACTTCAATGGAATACTCTCCAAAGTTGAAGGGTATTTGATTCATTGAAGTTCAAGAGGATTTCGTGTTATTAGAGAATTGTGCTATGATTTGAGTCTGAGAACGTACGGAAGTTTTTACAAGAAACCGGGCCTGGTTTTGATGTCCCTGACAGAAATTGCTTCAAAAACATTGAGGCAAAAGAAGAAAATGCTGATACCAGCATTTTCTCCTTTTGTCTCAATATTTTTTGGGCTTTAATGCATACTAGCCCTTTCTTGTCAACATCAATTATTTCACCATCAGCTGTTTTTTTAATCACACAACCCATTTTCTTGCTATTTAGGAAATCGAAGCAAATCTAATGTAAATGTGTTTTCCTTTTTAAATGTAATTCAATTTGTTTTGTAGTTTCCATGGTCAAGAGGCAGAGTGTTGGCTTCACAATCAAGAGGTTTCAACTTTCAAGTTTGATTCCCAGCAGCTGACATTGATCTTGGCTTCTCATTGGCCCTCACATTTGGCACCAGTACTGGAGTATTCCACAGGAAGCAGAATCAACAGAGGGAATAAAATAAGCTTCTAACTTTTGACCCACTCAATGTAATGTAAAATAAATAAGTTCAAACTAATTACTGAGTTGCCCCATCTCCTCTATGTAGGTATACAATAAAGCTGTAATGCAATAATTCCAGCGAAAAATGCAAATATTGCAGACTTTTTTGCCTACTATATCCAAGCTTAAAACTATTGTTAGGCAACTAAGAACCAATTTCACAACAAAATTTTTGTAACTTAGTAAGAAGAAAAAATTCGGCTATCTAATCTTATTTGATGGTTAACCCTTTTCCAAACAAGACCAGGTTTCGACGTCCCTAATTGATATGGATAGGGAAAACATTGAGACAAAAGAAGAAACTGCTGATAACCAGCAGTTTCTCCTTTTATCTCAATGTTTTCTGTGCCATATTATTTACAACTCTTGCCTTTTGTTACATTCATTTTGTTGTCTGCAGCAGCTTTGAAATTGGACCACCCTAAAGTTTTGTTGTTTGGGAAAGGATTAATCAGAATGATAGATTTCTTTCCTTTGCGTAGATATAAATCGTCGGTGTAAATGCAAAACCTCGTATGTCGATTCTGCAATTTTCAAAGTACAAACTTGTAAGCCCGGTTTAAGACAATTCTTGCAGGTTTTGAGATATTTTTACTGATCAGTATTAATGACAAATCATTTGTGGACAATATGCCCAAATTTCAAGTAAAACGTTTCAGTTTGGGAAAAAAATATTACACATTTGTTCCCTCCCCTTTAAAAATTTCCAAAAACGAGATACGAGGTTTTGCATTTACAACGAAGAAATACAAAATGCTCTGATAACCTTTCCCTAGATTCTAATTGTAGATGCTTTCGAGATTACAAAAATGGTTGAGGCATTTTAAAATGCAAAACGTAATATTTTTGGAAGGATTAACCAACCAAATTGTAACTACCTTTATAATGAATTAATCAAAATAATGGATTTTTGAACTAAATGTATGTCACATTGCATTTCAAGGACACTTTTACTGTATGCTTTTCAAGCATACATAATTATGTGAAAAGCATTTTTTTTAGGAAACCATACAAGCCCTGGTTTTGCCGACCCCACAACAATTTTCAAATAGGGGCAGTTTTTAATTGCATTGTATGGGACAAATTAGGCAATGTAGGACTGATCCAAAGTGAAAGGATTTGCTGACAAAGAAATAAGCCTTACTTTATGAGAGTAATTAAGCATTGCATGAGAGTAGAAAAATGCTGGTTTTCAGCATTTTCTTCTTTCATCTTATTTTTTTCAACGCCATTTTAGATAGAAAAGTCTAAACCAGATATTATGTTTGGAAAAGGATTGAAATTCCCCTGGGTCTAATTGATGTTGTTTGTAAATGGGTTATCTTATCTTACCTCCATGCCTTTTTTTGTAATATCTTCCCCAGAATTATCTCTGCTCTGAAAATAGAAAAGAAATACCGTAACAATTCCAATAAGCGTCCAATGCTAATAAATTTACTCCTAGGCGCAGTTGTTCAGACGATATTTTACTTATACAGATCATCGCGGCCACTTAGCATTTTTACAAACAGTTTAAGTTTGGAATGATTTGAATGTTCAATTGGAAAGCAGTTAGAGACCACAAAATAGATGTTGACAAAGATAATAATTTGTGAACAATATAGCATAAATATTGAGGCAAATGTAGAAAATGCTGGTTGTCAACATTTTGCTTCAATGCTTTCTCAAGTCTTTTCTGTTAATTAAATAGTTCATTTGCATAATGAAGAATTATATAAACAAAATATCAGAGTTATCCAGCAATATGATGCACTGGTGAACACTAATGTCACTGCAATTTTTCTGAAAACATGGCCTTCATATTTGACCTTGACTTAACCCATTACCAGACGGCAAATTTTGAACTGTTCCAAATTCAAAGATGTTGCAGACGACATTTTTAAATCAATGACATCTAAAATATATTCGTCTTTTTAGGTAGAAAATATTGTGGCAAAAGAATAAATTGCTTTTCACAAGCAATTTCTTCATTTTCCACGATGTTTTCCATGGCCATTATTTTGTGGGGAGTCAAAAAGAGTCATTGTGTGGTAATGGGTTAAATGACAACTATCTACTATGTCAAAAAAACTCAAACATTGGCAATAACTTTTTAACCATAAATTACACTGTTTTCGTATTTCATGTTTGTTTGTCAAAAACTCTTTCCTGTAGAACCAAGTTGTATTTATTTTGAGAATTACGGTATCAATGTTTACTGGGTGTGTTTTTCTAGTTTGTTTCTCTGATATTGTTTGGGTGTTACTAGACAATTAATTAGATGTAGTGGTGTTTTTTTGTGAAACACTTATGCCCTTGGTAATTTAATTGCCTGTTCTGTTTTCATGTAATGTTTGTATTTGAGCCGGGATCTGGAAAAGGGGCCGTTAAAGCTGTGTTTCCAGGGCCCATATTCATCAACATGTCTAAATTGATTTTCTAAAGTAAAGTTACACACCAACCAATCAGAGTGGCCGAGACATATGTCTACATTTGTCCCGGCCACTCTGATTGGTTGGAATCTAATTTACTTTAGAAAATCAATTTAGAAACGTTGGTGAATATGGGTTCAGATCTGGGGGGATTCTTGGGGTATAATAAGCAACCCAATTCAATGTAACTACCACATGACCTTTATTTCCGAGAAAGTTCACTAACACTATTCACCTATTACATGCAATAAGACAATAAAACCCTGGCTGGTGAATAATTAAAGGGACATTTCATTCCAATTTCATTTTTTTAAAGTATGTCTTGATGCCAAGATTGGTTATTCTAATGAGTATAAATAATATTAGTTTTTTGAAGTTGTTGCCAATAAGCAAGAAACACGCATTTAAAGTTGAGGAATAATCAATAAATTGCATATAAATCCGAACAACTGTTGTCCACAACAATTTGTTCAATTTCAACACAAAAATATAAATTTCTCGTAAACGGCGCAATATTCTGGCTTAAAATTTTCAGAATTTTCATAAGGAAATATGCTCTTTCGGATAAAAATAAAAGTAAGATTTATGACAAAAAATTCTGAAATGTCACTTTAAGAGCAGTCAGTTTAGTTGTTACACCATCTATAGTAGTGATGTGGTTTTCATGGAACTAGAGTAACCTGAGAACCTTAATAGTTGTTACTATTAATACTTCATCTTTATGCTCCCTGAAAAAATTTCGGGGGAGCATAGTCGCCACGCTGTCCGTCCGTCCGTCCATCTGTGTGTCCGTCCACAGCCAGATCTCAGCAACCCTTGGACCAAATTCAATGAAACTTCACATGTGAACTCCCTGGGATAATACCTAGGACCCTTTTTCTCCGTTTCTTAATTTGAGGCTGCGTCATGGAAAAGGGGGCTTTAGTGTGAAAATTAGTTTCCCTCTAATTTCTCTTCATCTAATGGGCAGAGTTTAATGAAATTTTGTATTTATGTAATAAATAGGATGATCTAGAGAATACTCTATAAATAATGTGTGTACAAAAAAGCTGTCATGGGAAAAGGGGGCTTAATGTATGATAGTTTTTATTTTGTGACAAACACTTATTCGGGGAGCACAATCCTTCTATGCCGGCTCTTGTTACTCATGAAATGCTGGTTGTTCCATCTCTTGTTTTCTCCCTTTGTGTGGGGTTCTTCTGATCATCCATTGCTTTATCGACAGCAGGCTTTTGGTCAATTCAATGTAACTACCACATGACCTTTATTTCCAAGAAAGTTCACTAACACTATTCCCTATTACATGCAATAAGATAATAAAACCCTGGCTGGTGAATAATTAAGAGCAGTCAGTTTAGTTGTTACACCATCTATAGTATTGATGTGGTTTTCATGGAACTAGTGTAACCTGAGGTCCTTTATAGTTGTTACTATTAACCCTTTCCCAAACAAGACCTTGTTTTGAGGTCCCTAATAGAAATGCCTTTGGAAAACATCGAGACAAAAGAAGAAACTGCTGATAACCAGCAGTTTCTTCTTTTGTCTCAATATTTTCTATGCCATATTTTACACAAATCATATCTTTAATAACATTCATTTTGTCATTTGCAGCAGTTTTTGAAGTGGATCAAACTACAATTTTGCTGTTTGGGAAAGGGTTAATTCTTTATTTTTACCCTTTGTATGGGTTTCTTCTGATTATCCATTGGTTTATTGACAGCAGGTGTTTGGTCAATTCAATGTAACTACCACATGACCTTTATTTCCCAGATAGTTCACTAACACTGTTTACCTATTACATGCAATAAGACAATAAAACCCTGGCTGGAGAATAATTAAGAGCAGTCAGTTTAGTTGTTACACCATCTATAGTATTGATGTGGTTTTCATGGAACTAGTGTAACCTGAGGTCCTTTGTAATTTGTTCCAGCAGTTCTTTTATCTTTTTCTGGGACAACCCTGGTTCATGACCTTTATTTCCGAGAAAGTTCACTAACACAATTCCCCCTTACATGCAATAAGACAATATAACCCTGGCTGGTGAATAATTAAGAGCAGTCAGTTTAGTTGTTACACCATCTATAGTATTGATGTGGTTTTCATGGAACTAGAGTAACCTGAGGTCCTTTATAGTATGTTCCAGCAATTCTTAATTTTTACTCATGAAATGCTGATTGTACCATCTCTTGTTTTCTCCCTTTGTGTGGGATTCTTCTGATCGTCCATTGTTTTATCGACAGCAGGCGTTTGGTCAATTCAATGTAACTACCACAATGACCTTTATTTCTCAGATAGTTCACTAACACTATTCCCATTACATGCAATAAGACAATAAAACCCTGGCTGGTGAATAATTAAGAGCAGTCAGTTTAGTTGTTACACCATCTATAGTATTGATGTTTTTTTCATGGAACTAGTGTAACCTGAGGTCCTTTATAGTTGTTACTATTGACCCTTTCCCAAACAAGACCTTGTTTTGACGTCCCTAATAGAAATGGCTTTGGAAAACATTGAGACGAAAGAAGAAACTGCTGATAACCAGCAGTTTCTTCTTTTGTCTCAATATTTTCTATGTCATATTTTTCACAAATCCTATCTTTAATAACATCTATTTTGTCATTTGCAGCAGTTTTTGAAGTGGATCACACTACAATTTTGCTGTTTGGGAAAGGGTTAATTCTTCATTTTTACTCATGAAATGCTGATTGTACCATCTCTTGTTTTCTTTCTTTGTGTGGGATTCTTCTGATCGTCCATTGGTTTGTCGACAGCAGGCGTTTGGTCAATTAAATGTAGCAACCGCATGACCTTTATTTCTGAGGAAGTTCACTAACACTTTTTCCATATTACATGCATTAAGACAATAAAACCCTGGCTGGTGAATAATTAAGAGCAGTCAGTTTAGTTGTTGTAACCTGAGGTCCTTTATAGTTTGTTCCAGCAGTTCTTTTATCTTTTTCTGGGACAACCCTCGTATATGACCTTCATTTCCGAGATAGTTCACTAACACAATTCCCCTATTACATGCAATAAGACAATAAAACCCTGGCTGGTGAATAATTAAGAGCAGTCAGTTTAGTTGTTACACCATCTGTAGTATTGATGTGGTTTTCATGGAACTAGAGTAACCTGAGGTCCTTTATAGTTGTTACTATTAACCCTTTCCCAAACAAGACCTTGTTTTGACGTCCCTAATAGAAATGGCTTTGGAAAACATTGAGACAAAAGAAGAAACTGCTGATAACCAGCAGTTTCTTCTTTTGTCTCAATATTTTCTATGCCATATTTTACACAAATCCTATCTTTAATAACATCTATTTTGTTATTTGCAGCAGTTTTTGAAGTGGATCAAACTACAATTTTGCTGTTTGGGAAATGTTTAAAATTCTTCATTTTCACTCAAGAAATGTTGATTGTACCATCTCTTGTTTTCTCCCTTTGTGTGGGGTTTGTCTGATCGTCCATTGGTTTATCGACAGCAGGCTTTTGGTCAATTCAACGTAACTACCACATGACCTTTATTTCCCAGAAAGTTCACTAACACTATTCCTGTATTACATGCAATAAGACAATAAAACCCTGGCTGGTGAATAATTAAGAGCAGTCAGTTTAGTTGTTACACACATCTGTAGTATTGATGTGGTTTTCATGGAACTAACTGTAACCTGAGGTCCTTTATAGTTTGTACTGGTAAATCTTTTATTTCTTTGATTCAAGAACATTGTTCTTCCTTGCTCACTCAGCTGTAGTGGCCCAACTACACCTTAAAATGCATCGATCATAAGTTTCCTAGCAGTTGAATGTCATCCAATTTGTCACCAAATAAAGTGATTTTGATGCATCTTATGACATGTTTGAACAAGTTCTTTTTTCCCTGCCACTGCACTTCCTTTTTCAGGAAACAAAAAATTCTTGAACAACTTTTGAAATCACCTTTGAATCACTCCTGCCAAGTTTGGACTAAATTGGCCAAACAGTTCAAAAGGAAAAGCTATTAAGGTAGAACACCCATAATGAAAAACACCACTTTGTAGCCATACGAAATGCATCAAATTACACACACTTGTAAATATACTTCACATAAGTTGATTCACCGTGCCGGATTTCAAGATTATGCTTCAAGAAGAAAATAATTTACAAACATCATTTTACTCTATATTCATATGTAAGGGGGGTAATTTTGAACATTTTTGTCAAATATTTTCAGAAGTATGCATGAATTCAAAATTCTAAACCATATAAAATGCTTCTGTTTATATTTGGAATGGGAATGTAAGACAGTTTAGGAATTACTGGCATTTTTCAAATTTCGCCACTGGCTCTTTGATGCTCATTATGGGTCTTCTTCCTTAAAAGAAATTGTGGACATACAGCCAGACTCCCGACATTGTTTGATCAGAAAAGCTCATCCTGGACAACCAGATGAGCTTAGGTGAACTATAAAGTACCCTATCACATTTTGTTAAGTTGATGCAATAGGCAACAAGAAAACAGTCTTAAAAGTCGTCATCCCATCCAATTTTGATCTAGTACATGATCAAGGAAACTACCTGAATAATTGAGTAAAAGTTCCTATCTCTTTAAACAATCATTAGCAAAATGTCTTCACAGCATCATGACATGCAATTCCATGTTTGTTGCAGAAAGAAATGTTATGCTCTTCTTTTTTTCTAAGTTTATCAAACAAGATGGCCAATGGTCCTTAAGTGTTTAAGATTGGTTTTCTATGTTATATGGTTTCACTTTTCTGCCTTTACTATGATCAATTTTACCTTGTAGTTTGTAGAGAAAGTTTCTCTGAAAAGTTTGCTATTTTGACAAGATACTAATCCAAGTAATACTTTTGATCCAATTGATCATAACATGAATCATTTGAGATATTCAAAATTTTAGTGAAAATTACATATGGGCCAGGATCTGAAAAAGGACCCTTGTAACAACAAACACTTAAGAATCGGTAGTTTCCAGTTCAGTCTGTGGTCAAATGCAGACCCATTCTACTGAATTTACAGTTGCTAGAGCTCATGACGAAGCTATTAGAGAACGACATGGATCTGGATCAGACTGTGTGTATGTATAGGGGGATGTAGATCCATGTTGTTTGTAAAATGCCATAAGGGACCCTTTTCCAGATCCTGGCTCATATTTATAATTATATTAGAATAAAAAAGTTTTTGTCATAAAAATTATAAAGTTTAGACTTAAGAAAAAGACAGAAACATGCTTTAGTTTAAAACTGTGAGAAGAGTGAACAATTGTGAGTCTTTAGAGTAAGTGAAAATGTTAAAGAGATATGAAAGAAAATTGTAAAGCAGGTAAATGAACATGAAGGCCAAGATGGCACTGTACCACACACTTTAGAGGGTATTGAGACATCCTACATGTACATAAAACATCAAACATTCTAAGGATTCCAGTTAGAGCCATGCCATGGCAAAGCTCAGTTTGGGAGGAATATTGACAACAATTTCCCTCTTCCTCTATGTAAAATACAGGCACTCATAGAGCTAAATTTTCATTGCAAAGTGATAATTTGAACTAAGTCTTCTAGAATAGATCCATGACATGGGGCAACACACAAGGTTTCGAAGCTCTTGGCCCTTTTCTTTCATAACCTTTACCTAGTCATCTACTTTTTTACATGGCATCCAATTTTCAACTTGGCCTAGATGTAATCAAGATAAACATTCCAACAATTCTGACAATGATTGAGTAATTGTTGTAATCCATAGAGCTAAGTACATGATATGGCCTACACACCTACATTTTTACATTCAAATTTCTTTAGGTATTTTGAAAAGGGCTGACCAAAGGATGGCCCATATCTATGAAGTTTAATTAAGTTCTGCTCTTTACTTTGAAACTTTTTCTTTAAATTTTGAACAGACTGATAGAAAGAGAGACAGCAGACATTGATCTATCACAATAGCTCACCCAAAGCACTTTGTGCTCAAGTGAATTAAAAAGCATGTCAATGATATATGAATTGAAAATAGATTTTCGGAACATGAAAATTTAAATCTATGTGAAAAGCCAGAGAGATTTGCAATAAATAAGCAATAACAAAAGCATGATATTGAGACAGATTGGAAATCTAAACATGAATCCTTGTTGAAAGGCTTTTTTTTCCCACAAAGAACATAGAGTGATGAATGACCTTGAAAAATTATACAATGTGATGAAATTTTCTAGCAGGAAAACACACAATGACTAGCAATTGAAAATTTAAATTAGCCTAATTGTTATTTTATTGTGAAAGTAAAAATGTATACCTTTTTAACCCTTTCCCAAACAAGACCTGTTTTTGACGTCCCTAATAGAATAGGCTTGGGAAAACATTGAAACAAAAGAAGAAACTGCTGATAACCAGCAGTTTCTCCTTTTGTCTCAATATCTTCTATGTCATATTTTACTCAGATTCCATCTTTAATAACATCCATTTTGTCATTTCTGGCAGTTTTTGAAGTGGATCACCCTAAATTTTTGTCGTTCGGGAAAGGGCTAAGCAGTGAAAAAGCAATGCACTGTAAGCCTGTGACATATAAGCTGTGACCTTACTGATGCATTATTTTTACTTAATGCTTTTCAAGCATTGCACTATATCCAAAAGTGACAAAAACCCTTACAATGGACTTAAATCTTTTCATTCATCAACTGCTTCTCAATCAAACTTTGTAAGTATTTTTAAGGATACTATTGCAATTGACATGAATGATCTTACAATCTTAAATTTGTGTTACTGAAAGCCCATTGCTAATAAGCATTAACCCATTACCAGACGACAAAATTTTGGCCTTTTCCAATTTGAAAGATGTTGCAGACGACAAATTCAAGTTGATGAAAATTTGAAAATCTTTCTATTTTGGGTTAGAAAACATTGTGGAAAATGATGAAATTGCTTGTCACAAGCAATTTCTTCATTTTTAACGATGTTTTCCCAAGCAATTTCTGGTAAGGGAGTCAAAAGGCGTCACTGTGCAGTAATGGGTTAAATTGCTAATAGTAGGATAGCAAATAAGTGGAGTCCTCTGTATTCAGTTCCATCTGTGTTATGTTTCTTTAACATTTTTTTAACAGATCAAGAGCACTCCTGGGTACCACCAGTACTAGGCTGTAAGTCTTCAAACCAGCAGAAAGGGCATGGCTTTATCCGCTGACTGACTGATCGATCTAATGCATGCAGTTTAAAGCCATTTTAAACAGTATTCCAGTCATATCAGGGTGCCTGAAGCACCTAACCATGGATTCTTCATCAGTACTACCACATCATCCAATCTAAGCCTCCAGCTGCTCATCCCATATTGTTTGATTTATTGATTGCTGAATCTTTAACTTCTATACTGGCATAAAGCACCTTAACCATGGCACCATAAAGCCTATTTGATCATAGAACATCAATCAATCAAAGGGAGGATTAGTAGATTTAGGGATTAACAAACAAGATTAGTAAATCTAAAGCTTAACCATCACCAATTAGAGTTTTAACCCTTTCCCAAACAACAAAATTCTAGATGTCAAAAGTAGAAAATGTGCATGTTTTTGCAAAAATATTGAGGGAAAAGAAGAAATTGCCGATTATAAGCAATTTCTTCTTTTCTGACAATGCTCCCCAAACCTTTTATAAATTAAAGGGTGTTTAAATAAGATCTTGTTTAGGAAAGGATTAAGCAAGCAGGGGTAACTTCAAACACAGAAAGACAAAGCACTTTTGAAAGCACTTATAAAAGTGAAGATCAGTTTTCAGATCATGCAGAGTAACAGTTTCACTTCCATAAAGGGAGGTAATAAGTGGAATGGCAACATGCATTAACCCTTCCCAAAACAAGACATGCGACTGACAACCCTAACAAAGAAAGCTTTGAAGAAACATTGAGACAAAAGGAGAAAATATTGCTATACAGCATTTACTCCCTTTTCCTCAATATATTTTTATGCCAAAACATTCAAATTTTCATTAAAGGGAGTTAATAAATGACAACATGCATTATGTAGCAGTTATCTTACCTCATTGCCAATTGGTCTGTGAAATGGATTCTGTAAGGCAAATGAGTGCAATATTAGCGTCTTATAAATTCAATGATCTTAAAAACAAATAAAATTCATTTAAATTTTGATTCACATAATGAAATTCGAACATCAGCGATAGCTTTTAAATCATTTTCATGAGGCAAATAAAGAGCTGTATGATCAATGAAATAACATGAAATAAGATATGAAATAATAAGTGAACTCTTACTTGCTCACCTGAGTTCTCTAGGGTGAAGTTTGCATCAAATATTGTTGAAATTGTTCAGAATTTTTGCACCAAGAAAATTTTACAGATACAAATATGGCTGCATGTTACAATATTCTGTATTAAACCCTTTCCCAAACAAGACCTGATTTTGACATCCCTATATAATAGGAAAGGCTTGAGAAAACATTGAAACAAAAGAAGAAACTGCTGATAACCTTCAGTTCCTCCTTTTGTCTCAATACTTTCTTAGCTATATTGTACACAAATCTTTTCTTTTTCAATGTCCATTTTGTCTTCTGCAGCAACTTTAAAATCCTAAATTTTTGTCATTTGGGAAAGGGTTAACTACAAAGCATTTAAACAAGTACACGTATAGACACTTCATCTGAATTCATTTTCATCTTTTTATAGGTATATTTAATATGCAACAATGTTTCATGAAAAAAATAGATCTTTAAGAGACAAAATCTTAGATTAAACACAATTAACCCCTTCAATAACACCAACATTTTGAAGGGTTACACTGATGACAATAATATGACATTTGAAGATGATTATAACAAACATTCTGTTTGTGCTCAGGTGAGCTAAAGGCAGATGCCTAATGAAGGTATGAAAGATGGAGATTTTGTTTTATCATAATTACTTAAGCTTGTAACACACAAATCTTTTCTGAAGTAAGCTTTGTAATTTTGAAGGGATTATGATCTTATGTTTTAAATTAATCTCATAGAATATTGAAGCGTTTTATTCTTTTTTAACCCTTTCCAAAACAACATAATATATGGGTAGTAAAAATTCAGAGTTGGTTCCAGTTGACGAAATGGGTTTTGATAGAAATAGAATTTGTGTACAAAATAAAAAGGAAACTTTTGAGACAAAAGAAGAAAACGCTGGTTATCTGCATTTTCTTCCTTAATCTCACTGTTTTCCAAAGCTTTATCCCTAAAATGCATCAAAAGGAGGTGCAATTGTTTGGGAAAGGGTAAAGAACAATCAAAAGATACAATCTAACTGGCACAGCCATAGTTTAAGTTTCTACTTATTCACAAAAGTTTCTTATGATGGCAAAAATTCATGTCGCAGCATCATTTTGTAAAGATGAAATCAAAAACAGGAAACTATAGACAGATATTGCATGAAAATACCATTTCAAGATTTCTCCTAAAAGTAAAAGATAAAGGATTTTGGCAATGTTAATTCCCAACCTCTGCCACTAATTTCCTTTGTAAATCGCTGAATTTGCATAGGCGAACCAATAATTCATTTTAAACGCTCTTTTTATCGACAACAGCACTTTCCAATATCCGTCTTGGACGTATTTATGCAAATTTAATCAGTAAAAGCACCTATTCTATCTCAGCTACGGAATACATGAATTCTTAAAATCTTTCTACGATTTACAGATTTCCTTACTGATTAAGTCACAAGCAAATCATCATTGAGAATTTCCGAAAAGGGGGTTCGAATCTACAATTAGGGTGGTTCATTTTCCTATAATAATACAATTTTGACCGAATTTCTGCATGAAAATGAAATACGGTAATTAGGCTTCAGAGGGCGGTTCGTTTGAACCCCCTAACCCCTTAAAGTGACATTTCACATTTATTTCATTTTTTAAAAGTATGTCTTGATGCAAAGATTGTATATTCTAATGTGTAGAAATACTATCAGTTTTTTGAAGCTTTTATTTATAAGCGAAAAATATGCCTTTAAAGTTGAGACTGAAATGACAAATTCTATATAATCTGAACTGTTGTCCACAACACTTTGTTTAATTTAAGCACAAAAAAATATATTTCTCGTAAACGGTTCAATATTTTGGCTTGAGATTTTCAGATTTTTCATAAGAAAATATGATCTTTCAGATAAAATTAAAGTAAAATTCATGTAAAAATTATCGTGAAATGTCACTTTAAAAGAATCCGCCACTGCTGATGAGATTTTATAGACAGCTTTTGTTTTTATTTTGGAATTTAGTCAAGTGCTTTTATATTCTGTGCATTCACATGAGTGTCATAGTCTCAAAATATGCTGCTTTTTAACATTAACCCATTGACAAAAATTCTTTGGACTGTTCCAATTTGAAAGGTGTTGCAGACCACAATTTCAATCTGTTAAATCTTTTAAAAAATTCAAATTTGGTCTAAAAAAAATTCTGGCAAATGAAGAAGTTGCTTTTGACAAGATTAGAAATTTCTTCAGTTTCCACAATGTTTTCCCAAGCCTTTTTTGTGAGGGAGTCAATAGGTGTCACTGTGCAGTAATGGGTTAAGTCCCATTTTTGAAGAGTAAATGGCAAAACCGGGACAATATATCTAATCCTTTCCCAAATGACAAAATTGTACGGCAGTCCTATTTCAAAGCTGCTGTAGCCGACAAAGTCAATGTTAACAAGAGTGCCATGGTCACAATATACGCCGCCCCAGAAACTAAGTTTTAAGGGGGCATAACTCAGGCAAAAATCAATGAACCATAAAATCCTTCCTTCATGCACATCTACCAATTGAGGTGATAACATTGACCAAGTTTCAAGAAGATCCAGCTAGAAACTTAGGAGGAGTTGCATTGACAAGAAAAGTGGACGGACATACGGATGGACGGACAGACGGAGAAGATGACGCCAATATACATCCGCCTCCGGCGGCGTATAAAAAAGGAAGAGATTTCTGTATAATATAGCACAGAAAATATTGAGACAAAAGGAGAAAATGCTGGTCATCAGCAGTTTCTTCTTTTGTCTCAATGTTTTCCAAGGCCATTTCAGTTGGAGATGTCAAAACAAGGTCTTGTTTGGGAAAGAATTAAACAGCTTTCTATTTGGACCAGTCTATATTTCTATTCTTTGGGATGGCATAATTTCAACATCTTTTTACAATGATTTATCAATGAAAGAGTAAACCACAAGGTAAAGTTAAAGTGAACTTGAGATTTTCTTTAATCGCAGCTTTTTATCAAAAACCTTTTAACTGTAGCTTCATACAAGCTGCGGTTACAATGATTTCAAAGAAAAGCAAAGATATGCATAATGCTGGAAAATTTCCCCATTGAGAATAATATCTTAGAATTTTCAATGAGCAGAAAAAACAACTGTATCAATTTTTGGAACATTGCAATAGGCCCTGAGGGACATCGAACTCTTTTAAATCAAATTCTTCTATGCTAAAGAATTTATGATCTTTGGATAATCATTTTGCAGCAATACAAATGCAAAACAATCTTTTCTGTATTGGAAGAAAATGATTGGCATCTCACAATCCAGAAATTTGTAAACTTTTATAGTTTGGCAGAGGCTATTAACAAATTCCCATATTGTGATGAATGCGTTGGAAAACATTGTGGAAAATGAAGAAATTGCTTGTAGCAAGCAATTTCTTCATTTCCAACAATGTTTTCTACCAAAAAGACCAAACACTGTAAAACTTTCATTCACTTAAAATTGCCGTCTGCAACACTTTTGAATTTGGACAAGTCTAAATTTTTGCCTTCTGGTTATGGGTTAAGAGCAGTTAGAAGCACATCACTCATAATCAATTGGTCCTGGGTTCGATTCCAACCAACAAATTAAAAGCTGTTTTAAATCCAAAGCTGTTGAATATGTTACTGAAAACAGGCAGTTTCCAGGAACCCCTGAATGAAAAGGACAAAGTACTGATCATCAGCAATTCCTTCCTTTTACTCAGGGGTTAGCTATCAGATACACCGTGGGTTCTTCAAAACCAGAGCTCGTTTCTGTACGGGGGTAACCCATATGGACACACTCCACAATGGGAAATGCTTCCGGGTTGTAGTATACAAACAAAGTTCCATCAAAAATGGATTCGCTCCTTTTGTTGCATTGATTCTGTGTCTACAGAATAGGCAGATGCATAAAATGTGGTTCTGCATACTGGCAGACCATCGGCATCAGTGTACTGTTAGGATGTGTTTTAATGAATTTCTTGGGAACTAGTTTCTTGCGCAGTTGTGACCTTTCATGGGGGTGTGTCACATGCAGATCCCGAAAGAGATGGCAAATTGCAAGAATGGCTGTGTTCACGGGTGCGTGATTTTAGCTGATGGTGCTATAGATACCACTTTCTTGGTAGTAAATTAAAGACCAGGGAATGATCTATCAGGCAGACTATGTAAAAGGTGCCACATAGACTTCTAAGAGAGGCTAGAAGCTGCCAAATTGATCCATTCTAATATATATTTCATAGGTGTGTTTCGTTGAGGAGTGACACCATATTCTAACATATGATGATACACATCCTGTTTAACTTTCCAGTATCTGTGTGTTGATTCTAAAGCAGCATACAGTTAGATAGGACTGTACATATCGCTGGTCACTTTTGAAAATGTCGTAACTACAGCTTATTTAAGCTGTAGTTACGACGTTTTTGAATGTGACCAACGATATGTGCAATCTAATATACAATGTAGTTCTACACTGCTCCCATATCCAGTCAAAATTTTAGTATGTTAAACTGCTCTCAGATTTCAAAATTAATATTTTCACTCTTTTGCAAAGCAAAATGCAATCAGAATCAAGGTAAAAGGACAAGATCAAGGCCAACTCTCAAAGTAAAATGAAAACTATCATATTGTAAATACATAAGAATTGCTTTCAATGAATAATTGATCAAATGATGTTGATGATCAATTAAAATATCAATTTTGTTCTTCTTGTCAAAATTCAACCACTATAGTGCCACCACTGACCTTGAGACCAGAGCTCCAGATAAGATGTGTATTTGCGTAAAATACGCAATGGATTGGTCTAAATACGCATAAACTTTTATAAAGATGCGTACAGATACGCATTCAAAATAAGGAAAACGCATTTGATATTTGTCAGTTTGCGTATCAAGATCAAAGAACGTCGGGAAAAAACATACACTAGGAAATTCCAACGATTAACACAACTAGAATATCACTGAAAGTGATCATACCCCCCAAAAGCGCTGTGTTTGTGCATTTTGAGATGTACATTTCCTATGAACTGTGAAATGATCAAGTGAGAAAAAGAGCAAACAAAAAAAAAAGACTGACCAACACATGGTAATGTTGTAAACATTGCTTATTTTCAACATAGGACCATAATTCAGTCAAAAATCAATGAACCATAATCAAATTTTGATATGCACATATATGAGAGGCAGGAAGCATACTTGTAAAGTTTTTATGAAATCCATCCATTAGTTACCGAGAAATTGAGCGGACAAGAAAATTCACTCAAGGGCCGTAACTCCGTCAAAAATCAATGGACCGTAACAAAAATTTAGTATGCACATCTCAACTTAGTAATGAGTTCACAAGTGATGTTTGAACAAAATTGGTCCAATAGTTTATGAGAAATAGAGTGGACAAAAAATTGAGAAACCGATCAACACACATTGATTTTGCGTTAAATGACAATTTTCAGCAAAGGGCCATAACTCAGTCAAAAATCAATGAATCATCACCAAAATTTGATATGCACATATTTGAGAGCTACTAAGCATAACTGTAAAGTTTTTTTGAAATCCGTCCATTAGTTTCCAAGAAATTGAGTGGACAAGAAAATTCACTCAAGGGCCGTAACTCCGTCAAAAACCAATGGACTGTGAAAAAAATTTAATATGCACATCTCAACTTAGTAATGAGTTCACATGTGATGTTTGAACAAAATTGGTCCAATAGTTTATGAGAAATAGAGTGGACAAAAAATTGAAAAACCGATCAACACACATTGATTTTGCGTAAAATGGCAATTTTCAGCAAAGGGCCATAACTCAGTCAAAAATCAATGAATCATCACCAAAATTTGATATGCACATATTTGAGAGCTACTAAGCATAACTGTAAAGTTTTCTTGAAATTCGTCCTTTAGTTTCAGAGAAATTGAGCGGACAAGAAAATTCACTTAAGGGCCGTAACTCCGTCAAAAATCAATGGACCGTGAAAATTTTTTAGTATGCACATCTCAACTTAGTAATGAGTTGACATGTGAAGTTTAAACAAAATTGGTCTAATAGTTTATGAGAAATAGAGTGGACAAAAAATTGAAAAACCGATCAACACACATTGATTTTGCGTTAAATGGCAATTTTCAGCAAAGGGCCATAACTCAGTCAAAAATCAATGAATCCTTACCAAAATTTGATATGCACATATTTGAGAGCTACTAAGCATAACTGTAAAGTTTTTTTGAAATCCGTCCATTAGTTTCCGAGAAATTGAGCGGACAAGAAAATTCACTCAAGGGCCGTAACTCCGTCAAAAACCAATGGACTGTGAAAAAAATTTAATATGCACATCTCAACTTAGTAATGAGTTCACATGTGAAGTTTGAACAAAATTGGTCCAATAGTTTAGGAGAAATAGAGCGGACAAAAAACCAACAGACGGACCAACAGACAGACCGACAGACAGACAGACAGACAGACCAACGGACAAGCTGACTCCTATATACCCCCCAAATTGAATTTGGGGGGTATAAAAATAGGTTACGGAAGTCAGCTTTCCGATATCTAATTCGACTTTATCAGCCAATCAAAACCTGGAAATATTGATGAATACCAATAACGTCACCAGCCGAGCGACAATCGGCTATTCCGTAGATCTATCGAATGGTGTCGGGTGTTGAATTTCAATCAGTCGGTTATCTGCGTGAAAGCAACACACCATTGCATCAATCCGTAAATCGGAAACGGCGACTCGAAGGTGTTTGTTTTCTTTTTTAATCGGCAAACGAGTAAATCCACTCCTGAGAAATCGTAAAGGCGATTTTGGCCGATATTACTTCTGAAGTGGTCCTACATGCAAAGATAGCATACGATGGTAATCTTGTTCAGAAAATTACAACTCGATGACGATGGTCGAACCCGAAAATGAAAATGGGTCGTTCCGGTCGGGTGCTCCTGTTTATTTTAGTCCTTTCTCGAACAAGAAGGTAAATACGCTTTGCCTAAAAAAATTATCTAGAAATACGCATTGGAAAAAATCCTGGGGGGTAAATACTCCTTGCCTCAAAAAATTATCTGGAGCTCTGCAAATGTACTTTTAATTGTTGACTAATCCACGTGAGAGGGGTGGTATGTTTATACTGTACTGTGTATTTTTTTTCAAAATAATTAAATACTGCGAAGGCAAAACAAAGTAACCGTGGTCGAGTGGTAAAACAGCGTTTCCAACAATTACAAGTTGGAAGATGTGGGTTCGAATCTCACATAATCGCGTTTTATTTACCATTTTTTGTTTTTATTCTTTTTATTATTTTATTATTCATTTTTTCCATCACCTTAGATAGCGTTCAAAATGATAGCTTTGCACTTAGTTCTGAATAATTCAATTAAAGTACTACAATTTGTTTAGTCATAAATGTCAGACATGTCTGATTTGTAGGCTTACATAGATATAACCCTGATGACAGAGAACTCATTTGAATGTATACATATTTTGTATGGACGAAACATACGAAAAGAAAAAGGCGCACTGCAAAGATAAAAGAAAATAGATAGAATAACAAGAGGGCCAGAATGGCCCTATATCGCTCACCTGAAAGAAGTTTAAGACACACCCATTTTTTTTGACGAATAAAAAATTTGAGAACAATTTTGAAAAGAGTCACCCAAGGAACATTTCTGCCAAGTGTGGTTCAAATTGGGCCAATGGTTGATTTTGAAAGAATTTTCTTATGATTTCTCCAAGTCCAGTAAATGCTGACCTGCCACGCCCACAATTTTGGATGAATAAAAAATCTGCGAACAAATCTTAAGAAGGGTCACCCAAGCAACATTCCTGCCAAATTTGGTTTTAATTGGCCCTATGGTTAAGGAGAAGAAGATTTTGAAGAATTTTTTAACAATTTCTCTTGGTTAGATAAGCCCCGCCCTGCCACACCCACATTTTTTGACGAAACTATAAATTTATGAACAAATATTAAAAAGGGTCACTCAAGGAACAATTCTGCAAAGTTTGGTTCCAATTGGCCCATTGGTTGATTTTTAAAGAATTTTCTTAGGATTTCTCTAAGGCTGATAAGCCCCTTCCTCCCTGCCACGCCCTCATTTTTTGACAAATGTAAAAATTTGTGAATCAATTTTGAAAAGAGAGACTCAAAGAACATTCCTGCAAAGTCTGCTTCAATTAGGCCCTATGGTTGATTTTTAAAGAATTTTCTTATGATTTCACTAAGTCTGATAAGCCCCTTTCTCCCTGCCACGGCCACAATTTTTTACAAATGAAAATAGTTGTAAACAAATTTTAAAAAGAATGGCTTAAGGCACATCCCTGCAAAGTCTGGTTCAAATTGGCCCAATTGTTGATTCTTAAAGAATTTTCTTATGATTTTTCTAAGTCTGATAAGCCCCTTTCTCCCTGCCACGGCCACGTTTTTTGACGAATCAAAAATCTGAGAACAAGTTTGGAGAAGGGTCACTCAAGGAACAATTCTGCCAATTTTGGTTCAAATTGGAACAATGGTTGATTTTTAAAGAATTTTCTTATGATTTCTCTAAGTCTGATAAGCCCCTTTCTCCCTGCCACGGCCACAATTTCTTGCAAATGAAAATATTTGTGAACAAATTTTAAAAAGAATGGCTTAAGACACATCCCTGCAAAGTCTGGTTCAAATTGGCCCAATGGTTGATTTTTAAAGAATTTTCTTATGATTTTTCTAAGTCTGATAAGCCCCTTTCTCCCTGCCACGGTCACGTTTTTTGACAAATCAAAAATCTGAGAACAAGTTTGGAGAAGGGTCACTCAAGGAACAATTCTGCCAAGTTTGGTTCAAATTGGATAAATGGTTGATTTTTAAAGAATTTTCTTAGGATTTCTCTAAGTGCAATAAACCCCGCCATGCCACGCCCACATTTTTTGACGAATCAAAAATCCGCGAACAAGTTTTGAGAAGGGTCACTCAAGGAACATTCCTGCCAAGTTTGGTCAAAATTGGCTTGTTAGTTTTGGAGAAGAAGATGTTTGAAGAAATTGTGGACGGACAGACGGACAGACGGACGACGGACGGTGAGTGACCACAATAGCTCCCCTCGAGCACTTCGTGCTCAGGTGAGCTAATAAAACAAGAGGGCCAAGATGGCCCTGCATCGCTCACCTGAGAGGACTTTGAGACAAACAACTTGCAAACTTCAAACTCGCATGACCCACTTTTTACATGACCTAGATATCATCAAGATAAACATTCTGAACAATTTTCACAATGATGAGTAAATATTTAGGTTCTTAAAGCAAAAACCAGATTTGACCTTTTGACCTAGTTTACGACCTAACATAAGCAACTTTCTACATGACCCATTATCATCAAGATATAGCGGACGAGAATCGACCTGGCAGAGCTTTCCATTCGATTAGCATGGACTGCTCTGCCAGGTCATTTCTCCTGAGGTATAAGCAATTCTGAACTATTTTCACAATGAAGAATAAATATTTTGATTTTTTTGAGAAAAAACAAAATTTGACCTAGGTTTTGACCTCCCATGACCCACTTTATTTGTGCCCCAGATATTGTCAAAATAAACATTCTGACAATTGTCACAATGATTCAGATATCATTATGGTTCTAAATGCAGAAACAAAATTTGACCTTGTGACCTAGTTTTTGACCTCACATGGTCCCCTTTTTACATTGACCAGATATCATCAAGATAAATACTCTGAACAATTTTCACAACGATAAAGTAAATATTTTGGTTCCTAGAGCAAAAACAAGATTTGACCTAGTGACCTAGTTTTAGACCTCGCATGACCAACTTTTCACATCACCAATATATTATCAAAATAAACACTCTGAACAATTTTCACAATGATTTAGTCAATATTTTGGTTCTTAGAGGAAAAACAAGATTTGACATAGTGACCTAGTTTCTGACCTCACATGACCTACTTTCAAAATGACCCAGATATCATCAAGATAAATATTCTGAACAATTTTCACAACGATAAAGTAAATATTTTGGTTCTTAGAGCAAAAACAAGATTTGACCTAGTGACCTAGTTTTAGACTTCGCATGCCTCACTTTTCACATCACCAAGATATCATCAAGATAAACATTCTGAACAATTTTCACATTGGTAAGGTAAATATTTTGGTTCTTAGCGCAAACACAAAATTTGAGCTAGTGACCTACTTTTTAACATCGAATGACCTGCTATTCATATCACCAAGATATCATCAAGATTAACATTCTGATAATATTTTCACAATGATTGAGTAAATATTTTGGTTCTTGGAGAAGAACAGGATTTGACCTAGTGACCTAGTTTCTGACCTCACATGACCCACTTTTAAAATGACCAAGATTTCATCAAGATAAACATTCTGAACAATTTTCACAATGTTTAAGTATATATTTCCGTTCTTAAAGCAAAACCAAGATTTGACCATATGACCTACTTTGACCTTACATGACCCACACTTTGTACATAACCTAGATATCAAGACAAGTATTAAGAAAAGTTTTGACAAAGTTTTGGGGCAAAATTGGCATCTCTAGAGCAAAAGGAAGGATTCTGCAATATTTGAGCTTGTGACCTAGTTTTTGACCTTGCATGACCCATCTTTGATCATGACCAATATATCATCAAGATAAACATTTAGGACAATTTTGACAAAGTTTGGACCAAAATTGGCTATTCCAGAGCAAAAGGGAGGATTTTACAAGATTTGGCCTCGTGACCTAGTTTATGACCTGGCATGATCCACTTCTTGACATGACCTAGATACCATCAAGATAAACATTCAGGACAATTTTCAGAAAGTTTGAACCAAAACTGGCATGTCCAGAACAAAATGAAGGATTTTAAAAGATTTGACCTTGTGACCTAGTTTTTGACCTTGTATGACCCACTTCTGATCAATTCATAGATATAATCAATATAAACATTGAGGACAATTTTGACAAAGTTTGGACAAGAATTGGCACTTCCAGAGCAAAAGAAAGGATTTTGTAAGATTTGACCTCTTGACCTAGTTAATGACCTAGCATGACCCACTTCTTCACTTGACCTTGATATTATCAAAATAAACATTCATGACAATTTCTACAAAGTTTGGACCACAATTGGCACTTCCAGTGTAAAAAGATCATGGATTTTACAATATTTGACCTAGTGACCTAGTTTTTGACCTGACTTGACCTACTTTTTAGCATGACCTAAATATCATCAAGACAAATATTCTGATCAATTTTCACAACGATTGAGCACCAAATGTGGCCCCTAGAGCAGAAAGAAGATTTGACCTAGTGACCTACTTTTTGACCCCATTATGGCCCTGATTCAAATTCTTTGAAGTATTTTGAAAAAGCATGACCCATAGATCATATGTGTGAAATATGATTGAATTCTGCCAAGTACTTTAGGAGGAGAAGATTTTTTTGTGAAAGGTTGACGGATGGACAGATGGACAGATGGACAGATAGACAGTTAGACAGACGCTGGACAACAGACCGATCACAATACCTCACCTCGAGCACTTTGTGCTCAGGTGAGCTAAAAATAAAACATGAAAAAAATATAGTGGAGTTTTCTGGTATCGAACCCTGGCTAAAATATTTCGTTAGATTGGAAGACCATCACCTTACCCACTTTGCCACAGAAACTATTATTTATTGAGACCCTTGTTTTTGAATCAAATATTGTAACAACGGTTGAATTTAAACAAAAGGGTTCCGAAAACCTGTTTTACCTTCTAAGTTGGACTCGTCTGTCCAGAGGTCATGGTTTATTTATATACATGAAAACTTATAGTAAACACAGGATATATTCCTGTTCACCATAAAGGATAGTTTAAAACCAACATTATTTACATACTTTTAAGGCTTCATTATTCATCAAAAGTACATGTAAGCCTGAAGAGATGTTGTCAATGAAGTTGGGCAATTTATCAATTCAAAGGCAGATAATTCAAGAGCAATACGAGTTATCTGAATTTCAAAGGTGATATGCACTACAAGACACCATGGAGATTCTTTGGTAAGTTTGATTAGTGGTAAGTTTGATCATCTTCTGATAAAAATTGTTGGGGAAGAGTTGCACATACAAGAAATTGATATCGAACGGGCAGACAAACAGACAGATAGGTGGATGGACAACCTGGGCAATTACATAATACGATTCTTCAGGGGTATAAAAATTGCAATAACTAGAGCTACATTCACTAAATATATGTCTACAGGACATAATCCCATTACCACACAATCCAAAATTAAGAAAAATTTTATGGAAAAAGAAGACACTTGTGCTCGCAATTCTTTTTATAGCAATATACATCCCATTTTTCAGCCCTGTTTTTTGGTGTTGCATTGTAAGATGTGCATGCATTGTCAGGTGACTAGAACATTTTGTGAAAGATTCATCCAAATCTGTCCGTATATGTGGTAGGAGTTGAGTTAACCCTTTCCAAAACAAGAACTGGTTTTTACGTCTCTAATAGATATGGTTTGGGAAAACATTGTGACAAAACAAGAAACTGCTGATGACAAGCAGTTTCTCCTATTGTCTCAGTTTTCTGTACTATAATCTACACCAATTATATCTTTATCATCATCCATTTTGTCGTCTGCAGCATTTTCAAAATTGGACCACCCTAAAATTCTGTCGTTTGGGAAAGGGTTAACCAAACATGCACAGACAGACAAGATGATACCAATATATCGCTGCTTTTCAACGAAAACCTCACAACTGCAGCTTGTTTTAACCCTTTCCCAAACAGCAGAGTTTTAGGGTGAGACACTTCAAAAACTGCCACAAATGACAAAATGGATGTTATTAAAGATAAGATTTGTATAAAATATGGCATAGAAAATATTGAGACAAAAGGAGAAACTTCTGATTATCAGCAGTTTCTTCTTTTGATTAAATGTTTTCCCAAGCCATTTCTATTCTATTCTATTCAAAACCAGGCCTTGTTTGGGAAATGGTTAAGCCGCACTTACAAGTTTTGTTGAAACGCAGCCATATGCTACAGATGACAAAATGGATGCTGATAAAGACAGGAATTGAGTACACAATGACCTACAAGAGGGCCACGATGGCCCGCTTTAATACCATTTCATCTACACCCAATTCGCCTACTCCCAATTTGTCTACTATTTTGAGCACAAGTCCCATTTCGTCTACTATTCTAAATTTTGGATATCAATATGATATTATATGATTTTTATCAAAATGTTTGCATTTTTATTTCATTTGTAAATATATTGATTTATTTTCTTTCCTTAAAACAAAATAATATAATGTTGTTTATTGATGATTTGACACGAAAGTATACGAGTTGCGACAGTAGACGAATTGGGTCTCAATGCACTTAAACAAGAGGACCATGATGGTCCTATATCGCTCACCTGAACCAAGATGATATGAGCCACAGTTTTGTTCAGTTTTGTGACTTTAACACTGAAAACAAACTTATGGTCAACAACATTATGTCCAAATTTTGTCTCGTTTTGTCGCTATTTGTCGTTGTTAGAGTAAAAACAGTCGAAAACAGCAAATTTGTCAATTTGAAGGGCTCAGCAAACTCAGCAAATTCTACTATGATTAAGCTGAAATTCAAACTGGTGCAAGATCTTATGTTCAGCAACATTGTGTCCAAATTTCGTCTTGATTGGACAACAATTGTAGATGCTAAAGTGTAAACAAGGTCCGAAACAATCGAAAACATCAATTTTGTCAAATTCAAGGGTGTATAACTCATGACTTTATGATCCGATCAATCTGAAAATCAAACTCATACATGATCATATAGTCCGTAACATTGTGACCAAGTTTTGTCTTGATTGGTCAATAATTGTAGATGCTATAGTGTAAACAAAGTCAAAAACAGTCGAAAACGGCAATTTTGTCAAATTCAAGGGCGTATAACTCTTAATTTTATGATCCGATCAATCTGAAAATCAAACTTATACAAGATCTTATGGTCCCTAACATTGCCTCAAAGTTTTGTCTAGATTGGTCAATAATTGTAGATGCTAGAGTGTAAACAAAGTCAAAAACAGTCGAAAACGTCAATTTTGTCAAATTCAAGGGCGTATAACTCGAGACTTTATGATCCGATCAATCTGAAAATCACACTAATACAAGATCTTATAGTCCCTAATATTGTCTCAAAGTTTTGTCTTGATTGGTCAATATTTGTACATGCTAGAGTGTAAACAAAGTTGAAAACAGTCGAAAATGGCAATTTTTGTTAATTTCAAGGGCATATAACTCAAGACCTTCTGATCCGATCAGACTGAAAATCGAACTCATCCGAGATCTTATGGTCACCAACATTGTGTCAAAGTTTTGTCTTGATTGGTCAATATTTGTAGATGCTAGAGTGTAAACAAAGTCGAAAATGGTCGAAAATGGCAATTTTGTCAATTTCAAGGGCACATAACTCAAGACCTTCTAGTACAATCAGACTGCAAATTGAACTCATCCGAGATGTTATAGTCAACAACATTGTGTCAAAGTTTTGTCTTGATTGATCAATAATTGTAGGTACTAGAGTGTAAACAATGTCAAAACTAGCTATTTTTCACATTCAAGGGCAGATAACTCCGGACTTTCTGGTTCGATCTGACCCATAATCAAACTCATCCAAGATCTTATGGTCATACATGTTTTTCCCAGGTTTGGTCAAGATTGGCTTATATTTGTAGATGCTAGAGTGTAAACACGAAATTGTGGACGGACAGACAGACAGACGGACGACGGACAAAAAGTGATCACAATAGCTCACCTTGAGCACTTCGTGCTCAGGTGAGCTAAAAACAGTAGACGAAATGGGAGTAGACCAATTGGGATGTTACCGATGGTGCCCTGTATCGCTCCACTGGCTTTTAGACTTTTAGACTTCGAAATTCTTCAAGGAATACAATAGAGGTCTATCCAAAAAAGATTCATGCTACACCACAATGAAATCCAATACTTGATTATGGAGGAGAAATGTTTTTAAAATTTTCTTAAAATTACACTATGTTTCATAAAGCGAAAAATAAGTCTAGCCCACAGCAGCCATGTTTTTCATCCCAGCGATTTTTTTAAAAAGAATCTAATGGAGATCTGTACATTGAACATTCATGCTAAATTACAATGAAATTCAATACAGCGTTTTGGAGAAGAAGATTTTTCAAGATTTTTAATTTGATTTAATTAAAATTTCAGTTCTACACCGAATTTATTTTTTTGAAGGATTTTGGGAGAGATTCATGCAAGAAAGGTTCCTGTGAAGCTTGGTTGAAATTGGTTGAGTAGTTGTGGAGAAAAAGATTTTTAAAGATTTTTTGAAAATTTAATTCAATTAATTTAATCAAAATTTCAGTTCTACATGGAATTTATATTTTCGCAGGAATTCGGAAGAGATTCATGCAAGGAAGACTCCTTTGAAGTTTGGTTGAAATTGATCCAGTAGTGTTGGAGGAGAAGATTTTTTAAAGATTTTTCGAAAATTTAATTTTATTATTTCAATTAAAATTTACAATCTACACAGAATTGATTTTTTTTAAAAGAATTTAGAAGAGATTCATGCAAGGAAGATTCCTGTGAAGTTTGGTTGAAATTGGTCCAGTAGTTTTGGAAAAGAAGATTTTTCAAGATTTTTCGAAAATTTGATTCAATAAAATTAATTTTAAAATATCTAATTTCTACACAGAATTTATTTCTTTGAAGGAATTTAAATAGATTCATGCAAGGAAGATTCCTGTGAAGTTTGGTTGAAATTGGTCCAGTAGTTTTGAAGAAGAAGATTTTTTAAAGATTTCTCAAAAATTTTATTTAATCAAATTAATTCAAATTTTAGTTCAGGACGGAATTTTTTTTTTTTAAGGAATTTGTGAGAGATTCATGCAAGGAAGATTCCTGTGAAGTTTGGTCGAAATTGGTCCGATAGTTTTGAGGAGAAGATGTTTGAAAATTGTTTATGCACAGACGTACGGACGGACACAGGGCCATGACATAAGCCCCGCTGGCCTTCGGTCATTGGAGCTAAGAATCATAAAATCTTTTGCCTCAATGTTTTCTCAAGCTTGCTTTTACAAAGACCAGTTTATATACATGTAGTTGTTGTATGGTAATGGGTTAGGTTGACACTTACTTTCCTGCAGCATAGACCTCTGCCGTGTCAAAGAAGTTGATGCCACTTTCATACGCCAGCGTCAGTAATTCTTCTGCTGTCTGGAAGGAAATATGAATACATACTGTGAAACTAAATATCGAAACAGGGCCTGACACGTAGTACTGACTTCCTCAGTAGAAAAGGCTTGGGAAGACATTAAGACAAAAGAAGAAAATTATTCTGACATCTGAAAGGAAATATTGTCACTTTTCAACAAAATCTCGTAACTGCAGCTTATTCTAAGCTGCAGTTACAGTTGAAAAACATCCATATAATTATAATCTTTCATTTCTAAAGAGATGAATTTTAAGTTGCTGCAAATTGAAAGATGCTAAAAATGCTAAACTAGTGTTATTTTATTGCATCAATTTGCAATTATAATCAATAAACTTTTTTCTAAATGGAAAAAACTTTTGATTATTTCAATTTAGAAGCTACTGCACATTACAAAATGGATTTTGATTGAGATTTTATACATGTAGTTTGTAACCATTATAGCAAAGAAAATGCTAGAGTAGAATGAGAAAATGCTGTTTAATCCTCAACAGCTATAAATTGTGCCAATTTGTCTCAATCTTTCCTAAGCTGCTTTTATTACTTAGTAAGATTTATAAACCAGTTCTTGTTTTGGAAAGGGTTAAACATAAAGAAAACTGACCAGCTATTGCCGCTTCGCCACTTTTCTCAGGTTAAGCTTATTGAGCATCAATGCTTATCTACACAGTGTATAATCATGTGACACAGAATTTCCGATAATCTTGAATATCTTTTTTAATACTTGACCAATTTGAATTCAGTTTAAAGCAGAGAAGGTGGGCAAATGCCAGGGATAAGCTGGATGTGTTGGATTTTTGAAAAATCAACTGATAAAAAAGTTATTAAAGATAAACCAAAATTTTGGTTTATCTTCAATAACTTTTTTATCAGTTGATTTTTCAAAACTCAACTACGTCTATCTAATGCGTAGCATCTACCAACATTCTCTGCTTCAAACCGAATTCAAATAGGTCCAGTATTTACAAAATTATTGAAGATTTTCTGAAAATATTTTATCACGTGATTATCCACCGTGATCTAAGAACATGATCATTTCTAACAGTAATTTTCTTGCAATACCTAGTAACTACAACTCCAAAAGAGCTGGAGTTATGAGGTTTTTGAAGAAATTGAGCAAAGTACATATTGATCATGTGCCAAAGTACATAATAAATCTTTGGAATACCATTGTGTTATCAAATAAATTTCTCCCACATAAAAATCTCAGTTATGCAAGATGGAAATAAATAACGAATATGATCAAACACTTCTAGGCAAATTGTTTTCATCATAAAATAAATTTTTGAGCCAAAATCTGGAAAAAGGGCTGTTATGGCATTGGAGACCTGCATGGATTCAGATCAGCCTGTGCATACGCACTGTCTGATCAAGATCCACATTGTTCTCTAATAGGGAAATGATAAGATCAAACATTAATTTTCAAGACAGATAGTTCTCGTCCTAAAATAAAATCTTGAGCCAGGATCTTGATAAGGGGTGCTTATGACATTTGAGAACGACATGAATCCACATCAGCCTTACTTTCTTACAACAAAGTACATTTCCTCTTCGTAAACTATGATGAAATGATACTTTGTTCCCACAGGGGTATTTCACGTCTAATCTCGGGGCCTTGGCGGGATTTCGTTATCCAATCATTGACTGGAAACATAAAAACATTTGAAATTTTTGATACAGATTCTGATTGGCTGCCGTCTCAAATTACGATCATTGGCCAAAAATAGAAACGACGTAATTATGCAGAGCACAATTCATAGGTTAATCTGTAGATGTTATCACTGTTTACATGAATGACCGCGCGTGTGAGTAAAAACTGAACGATTTTGATTTGATCATTCAAATTGTGTGCTATAATTAGACTATGACGACCAAATAGTCGGTTGATATATCAAAAACTGCAGAGGTCGTAGTTTGATGATTTAATCAATAGGCCTGGGCTCTGGAGAGTACATCAGCCTGTGCATATGCACAGTCTGATCAGTCTCCATGTTGTTCTCTCATAGGAAATAATTAGATCATACACTTCCAGGCAGACAGTTCTCATCATAATTTTTTTTTGAGCCAGGATCTTGAAAAAGCGTTCTTATGGCATCTGAGACCAACATGGATCCAGATCAGCCGGTGCATATGCACAGTCTGATCAGAATCTACATTGTTCTCTAATAGGGAAATGATAAGATCAAACATTAATTTTCCAGACAGATAGTTCTCGTCGCAAAATAAATTTTTGAGACAGGATCTGGATAAGGGGTGCTTATGGCATTTGAGAACGACATGGATTCAGATCAGTCTTTTTATATGCACAGTCTGATCAGGATCCATGTTGTTCTCTCATAGGGAAATAATTAGATCAAACACTTCCAGGCAGACATTTAGTTCTCATCATAATTTTTTTTTTGGAGCCAGGATCTTGAAAAAGTGTTCTTATGGCATTTAAGACCAACATGGATCTTAATCAGACTGTGCACACACACAGTCTGATCAAGATCCACATTGTTCTCTAATAAGGAAATAATCAGATCAAACATTTCTTGACAGATTAAGTTCTCATCATAAAATAAAATTTTGAGCCAGAATCCGGAAAAGGGGCACTTATGGCATCTGAGGCCAACATGGATCCAGATCAGCCTGTATATACTCAAAGCCTGATCAAGATCCACATTGTTCTCTAATAGGGAAATGATAAGATCAAACATTAATTTTCCACACAGACAGGGTGCCCAGTGACTTTCGGTGTCAAAAATATAGGTATGTCCCAAAAATATAGGTATTTATTGGCAAGAAATATAGGATAATATAGGTTGCCTTTACTACAAAGAAAAGACTATTTCAAACTTTAAACATTCCACCAACAACTTCCATCTCTCTCTCTCTCTATTTGGGATAAAAGGGGAGACAGACAATGCAGCCATTAGCTATTACTTTCTGTCCTGGATATTCAGTAGCACTAAGGTGTTTCAGAGAATACCATATACATATCAGGAAACGTAAGCCAAGAAGGTCATATATCGCTCTCCTTAGACAACATTGAGGCTTTAATATGACATCTTCAGTTTCATCCCAGACTTAATACTTCCAGCCAATTTTCATTGCAGGAAGGCAATTAGAAGAATTTTGGTAGAGATTCATGCTGCCATGATACATGCAAAATGCTAACATAGGGTCTCTGACAAAATAATTTGTCAGAGGAAGTTTGCCCCAAATTTCCTAATTAGTTCTTTGTCTCAATTATGAAATCTGATATCCCACAACATTGGGTCAAATTTCATACTACCACAAAACTTCGAAATATTTTGATGGAGGGCATTAGATACACACAAAATTTAAGTCACCAATAGCTGATATCATACAGCATAAGGCAAATTTTATAGAACCAAAAAATTTGAAATGCTTTTGAAGTGGGGCCATCACACATTTCTACACACCATATTTCAAAGCCCTAGGCCAAAAAGTAAAGGAGTAGAAGATTGTGCAAAACTTACTTCTATGTCTCTTATGAAATCTATATCCCAAAACATTAGGCCAAATTTCAATGTACCAAAATAATTTGAAGGATATTGGTAGAGGGCCATGAGATGATTCCACACAGCAAATTCAAAGCCCCACTGGTCTCAAGATTCAGGATAAGAAGAAAGAATTACTCCTTTGTCTCTACATCAAGTCTGATGCCCTAACACAAATGGCCAATTTTCATTGTACCACTATGATTTAAATCTTATTAGTAGAGGGCCATGAGACAATTCTACACATCAAGTTTTAAAGCCCTAGGCAAAAAGGTTATGGCGAATGAGATTGTACAAGATTTACATCTCTGTCTGATACCCCACAACATAGGGTCAGTTTTCATTGTACCACATTTGTAATAAAAAGTATTTTGGTAGAGGGCCATAAGACAATTTTACATACCAGTTTCATAGCCACTAAGACCAAATTATTCAGAAGCAGAAGACTGTCCTTCTTTGTCCATATATGAAATATGGTACCCAAGAACATACATGTAGGGCCAATTTTCATGATTCCAGAATAATTTAAAATATTTTGGAAATGGGCCCTTAGATGATGGTAAATACAAAATTTCAAGACTCTAGGGTAAGGCCATATGGATTGGGAGATTTGTGTAATTGTTGACAGACAGAAAGATTGACAGATTGATGACAACGGTGAGCAATCCCAATTTATCACCCTTGCCACTTTTTGCTAATGGGAGCCAAAAATAAATGTTATCAAACATCTTGGCTGTTTCTCCAACAAACATAAGAAGACAAGCAACTTCATGTTCAAATTTCAATCAGTCTCTGTGACAGCAAGATGAAAATTAAAATATTTCACCTAAATTTGGCCTTAAGTATTTAACAGAGAGTGCCATAAAAGGTACCATTCTCTATTCTTTAATAATTCTTCCCAGCTTAAATAGAAGACTGGTACAGAATATGTGATAACTTAAGGACAGGAAGTCACACTTAGCTTTGTACGTCAGAAGCCAAACTGTCATGTTTAAAGGTATGATATTATTCTGTGCATCTATATAAATCAATTATAATTCACTTGTCCATAAATAATGCTAACATAAGATTATAAATTTTGAACTTTACCGTTCATAAAGGAAACTTATCCACTAAATGAAATTGTCAATACCAGTAACAGATGACATACATACAGACATGCTTCTTCAACAATGATTATCATTATACTGTTTGACTTGTCCTTCCCTGACACTTCAGATTGAAATTGGCTGAATCTACTGTATATATTCCTATAATAGTTACTTTTAAATCATAAACATTTAAAATTTCGTAAAACTTGCTTAGCCAAGACACAAAATATAGGTATTTATAGGTATTTGGGGCAAAATTAGTGAATTTATAGGTTTTTATAGGTAAGGTCCAAAAATATAGGATAATATAGGTATTTATAGGTATTTATAGGTTACTGGGCGCCCTGCACAGATAGTTCTCGTTGTAAAATAAAATTTTGAGACAGGATCTGGGAAAGAAGCGCTTGTGGCATCTGAGACCAACATGGATCCAGATCAGCCTGTGCATATGCACAGTCTGATCAAGATCCATATTGTTCTCTAATAGGGAAATGATAAGATCAAACATTAATTTTCCAGACAGATAGTTCTCGTCGTAAAATAAAATTTTGAAACAGGATCTGGATAAGGGGTGCTTATGGCATTTGAGAACGACATGGATCCAGATCAGCCTGTGCATATGCACAGTCTGATCAGGAACCATGTTGTTCTCTCATAGGGAAATAATTAGATCAAACGTTTCCAGGCAGATAGTTTTCATTGTAAAATAAAATTTTGAGACAGGATCTAGAAAAGGGGCGCTTATGGCATCTGTGACCAACATGGATCTTGATCAGCCTGTGCATATGCCCAGTCTGATCAAGATCCATGTTGTTCTCTAATAGGGAAATAATCAAACATTTCCAGGCAGATAGTTTTCACTTGAAAATAAATCAGCCTAGATCTCATGAAAAGCGTTCTTATGGCATTTGAGACCAACATGGATCCAGATCGGCCTGTGCATACGCACAGTCTGATCAGGATCTATGTCGTTCTCTAAAAGCTTTTTCATAACTTGAAGAAACTGTTAGATAACATCATTCATGGGCCATTTTCTCATTGCCAAGTGACAAAATTTTACACCAGTCAAATTCTATGTGAATGAACTTTTACATTTATTGGTCTTTCTGGGTAGAAAATACTGCAGGAAATGAATGATTTGCTTGTTACAAGTATAATTATTATTCTTCATTTTCCCCAATATTTTTCAAAGCTTTCATCTTGTGGGGTGTCAAAAAGCATCATGAATTGGGAATGGTTTATGCACAAACTGCTCAATGAAAATCCCAAATGCTATAAGGTTCCTTTTTCCGGATCCTGGCTCAAATAAATATTGCCTCATCCGAGAATTATTTACAAAAGAAAGCATTTTGGAAATGATTATTGTTCTTTCCAGCGAATACAAAAAATGCACAGTTGCAACAATAAATTTCTGACAGATTGCTTCATGAAAGGCAGCATAGTATGTAGGCATTTCAAATGCATTCATTGATGCTTTTTTCCTGTAAGTTTTCATATAAGATAAACCACAGATATTAGGCAAAATTGTTCTAGGCGCATTCTTGGTATCAAAGCAGTTCTGAGGGTAAGGCAAGAAATCTCCCTAAAAGGCTCAAATTGAAGAATCAATTTTCAAAACATGCGAATTCAGAACGATCTTAACCCTTTCCCAAACAAGACCTGGTTTTGACCTCCCTAATAGAATAGGCTTGGGAAAACATTGCGGCAAAAGAAGAAACTGCTGATAACCAGCAGTTTCTCCTTTTGCCTCAATATTTTCTATGCCATATTTTACACAAATCCAATGGTTTTCAATCTTTATTTTGTTGTCTGCAGCAGCTTTCTATTTGGAGCACCCTAAAATTTTGTCGTTTGGGAAAGGGTTAACACGACTTTTCTATGTATACAATAAAAAGGTTGGGATAAACATTGAGACAAAAGAAGAAAATCCAGCATTTTTTGTTTTTGTCTCAATTTTTTCTGTGCTATATTGTACACAAAATCTAGGTTTATGAGCATACATTTTCCCATTTATGGCCGCTTTCAAAATGGACTGGTCAAACTTTTGCCATTTGGGAAAGGGTTCAGGGTTCTCTCCAGATTAATTTGAAGCTGAAGAGGCAGTCTCGTTGAAGATTACAATGCAAATAATTGTGAATAAAATGAATAAAAACATAATGGGAAAAGAAGAAATTGCTCATTATGAGCAATTTCTTCTTTTCCCATAATGTTTTTATGCATATTTATTGTATAAAATACCTTAATTAATCAGTTTTTGACATGAAATGACTCAAATTCCTCTATTTGGTGACCATTTTGAACAAATTAAGCTGTGGGGTGCTTTTGAAGCTGTAGGGGCATAACACTGATTTAGATTAAGCTGTAGATAAGGCTTATTCGGCTGGGGAGAACACTGGAGTTAAACTTTACTGAACAATACATAATTATTGTCAACTGATTTCAGCACTAGTGACTACTTTATTATTCACTGGTGGTGAACTAAAACAATTTTCGAAACAACAAGGTATAGATATTTTGTGTTTAAATGTGAGTTTATAGATTTTTTTTTCTAATGACAATGTACTTGTTCTGAAAACAGACCGTGTTTACTGTTTTGTATTGACAAACTGTTGGTGTTGTTATAAAATCTCGTAACTACGGCATCGATAAAGCTGTAGTTACGATATTTTATAACAACACCGACGGAATACTATGATCGCAACAAAACGTCCCACACTTTAGCCGAGTTCACCACCAGTGAGTCAGTATAGTAGATTCTACATGAAATAACCACTCAAAGGCTGCGCCTTTTGAGCATTTATTTTGCGTAGAATCTACTATACAGCCTCTATCTAATACATAATTATTGTGAACTGATTTCAGCGCTAGTGACTACTTTATTACTATAGAACTCACCTCATCTGATGTCTGGGCACCAAATGTCACCCATGTTCCTGAAATTAGACAAATATATAGTGTTAAAGCAAAACGGATAACAAGAATTGTCCGCGGACAATAAAGCTCACCCTAACAAGAGCTTGTCACAAATAGAAGTCATTTCCTAGGTCCAGGTAAAAGGTCATGGTCAAAAATGAAAACCCTTGGCAGGATGTATCAATGTGAATGTATATAAGATAACGGCCAAGTTAAAGGATTTGAAAAGTAGGTCAAACTCCAAGGTCATGGTCAAATGTGAACGGTGTTGGTAGGAGGTGTCCATGTGTGAAATATCAAGGCTGTATGTGTAAAAGGACATGAGATATAGGCAATGTTAAAGTTTTTAAAAAGTAGGTCAAACTCAAAGGTCAAGGTCACAAGGTCCAAGGTCATGGTCAAATGTGAAAGGTCTTGGTAGAAAGTGTCCATGTGTGAAATATTAAGGCTGATTGTGTAAAAGGACATGAGAAAGTAGGTACAACTTCAAGGTCAAGGTCCAAGGTCATGGTCAAAAGTGATATGTCTTGGTTGAAAGTGTCCATGTGTGAAATATCACAGCTAGGTTAAAGTTAAAGTAGGTCAAACTCCAAGGTCAAGATGAACACTAGTATCAAGGATGGTAACCAGTATGTGCTAAAAGGCTTCAGGGTGAAAAATGGTATGGAAAACAGTGTGAAAGGGTCTATACACGGTGTACAATCATGTGACCCAGAATTTCCGATAATCTTCAATATCTTTTTAATACTTGACCAATTTGAATTTGATTTGAAGCAGAGGTGGGAAAATGCCAGAAATAAACTGGACGTGTTCGATTTTTGAAAAATCAACTGATAAAAAAGTCAGTTGATTTTTCAAAAATCGACTACGTCCATCTAATGCGTGACGTCTGTCCACATTCTCTGCTTCAAACCGAATTCAAATCAGTCCAGTATTTACCAAATTATTGAAGATTTTCTGAAAATATTGTATCACGTGATTATCCACCATGCTATAAGATGCAAAAGATGTCTAATAAGTGTATTTTTACGTATGCTGATCCCATACTGGCACTGTTCAGAAAAACTGACAAGGAAAATGTTCCTCTTGTTTCCACATAAAACGCAACAATTGTGATAGATCTGTTTGAATGCTGTTTTCTGTATTGAACATGCATGATAATTGAACTTGCATGTTTCTAACACAAACCAAGGAAATACATGCCAGTAATCAAAGGCAACATGCCTAACCATTTCCAAAATGATACCTTGTTTGCTTAAATTGATAATAAAATGTCTTGGAAAACATTCAGGGAAAAGAAGAAATGCTGATGACCACGCTTTTCATTATTTCTCTGTATAATTTCTGCCATATCAACTCAAGATTTCACAATTTTTGCTCATGTTTTTCGCAACTCCTTTGAATTTGAATTGGAGAAAATTAGTAAAAATTAGTAAAAATAGTAAAAGGGTTAACCTTTTTATTAAAAAAACAAGAGGGACATGATGGCCCTAGGTCGCTCACCTGAAAATTGTTGCCTTGTTGAAATTAAACACTTAGACCTGAATAGCAGCAAAATAAATGTTTCAATAAAGCCCTTTCTCATGTGTTTTTCAAATGGATGTAACAAATATTCAGCCTTTTTTAAAAGTATTGCTCTTTTGTCCTTTTTCTGATACTGCTGCACTAATAGGCAATAGTTTAAATATTAACAAAATTCTTCTAACAAATGAAAGCCCTTCACCAAAGGATCATTCATGTGAACTTTCAAGAATATTGGCCAACTGGTTAGGCAGAAAAAGATTTAATTTTTAGAAGATTTGGCTTATACTTTCCCCTTTTCTCATGCCACGGCAGCCAGAGTCTTTGATGAAATCAAATTCTTTTAACAACTATGAAAGCCCTTCACCTAAGGATCATTCATGTAAAGTTTCAAAAATATTAGCCAACTGGTTAGGCAGGAGATGATTTTTAAAAGATTTGGCTATTTTCCCCTTTTCTCATGCCGCGGCAGCCAGAGTCTTTGATGGAATCAAATTCTTTTAACAACTTTGAAACCCCTTCATCCAAGGATCATTTATATGAAGTTTCAAGAATATTGGCCTACTGGTTAGGCAGGAGATGATTTTTAAAAGATTTGGCTATTTTCCCCTTTTCTCATGCCGCGGCAGCCAGAGTCTTTGATGGAATCAAATTCTTTTAACAACTTTGAAAGCGGTTCATCCAAGGATCATTCATGTGAAGTTTCAAAAATATTGGCCAACTGGTTAGGCAGGAGATGATTTTTAAAAGATTTGGCTATTTTCCCCTTTTCTCATGCCGCGGCAGCCAGAGTCTTTGATAGAATCAAAATCTTCTAACAACTTTGAAAGCCCTTCACCCAAGGATCATTCCTGCCAAGTTTCAAAAAGATTGGCCCACTGGTTTGGGAGGAGAAGATCTTTAAAGAAATTGTGGACAGACGGCCGGACGGACGACCGGACGGACGGACGACGGACAACGACCGATCACAATACCTCACCTTGAGCACTTTGTGCTCAGGTGAGCTAAAAATCTTATTCTGTAACAAGTTATTAACAACAGATACGGTAGTTTGAACAACTAGAACATAAAGCTAGGAATCAGCAATTTCCTCTTTTCTCTCAATGATTTCTTTATTAGCTTTCAAACCTTACTTTGAAATAGGCATCAAAGCCATACATCATTCTGGAAGGATTAAAAGTACAAGTTCAAACAGATATTTCTGGTAATAAGTTTCTTCCTAGATAATACTTCAATCAACTTTATAACTCCTAACAATACCAATTAATTAAGATTTTACAATGTAATTGTTCCACTGAACTACATTTAACCCTTTCCCAAACAAGACCTGGTTTTGATGTTCCTGATATAAAAGGCTTGGGAAAGTATTGAGACAAAAGAAGAAAATGCTGATAATCAGCACTTTCTGCTCCTATTGCCTCAATAGTTTACTAGCTATATTTGTATACAAATCCTGTATTATTCTATGTCCATTTTGTTGTCTGCTGCAAATTTCAAATTCGATAGCCCTAAAATTTTGTTGTTTGGAAAAGGGTTACAGAACTTAGATAAGAGAGTAGAAGAAATGAGGCATTAGATCTTTAATAATGAAATACATGTATCATCACTGCTTTTCGACAAAAACCTTGTAACTGCAGCTGCAGTTACGAGATTTTTGAAGAAAAGCAGCATACATTTTTTTTGAAAACCAGATATTCAAAACTCTACCATTCACTAGGCTACAATATATACAACAAGTATCTGGTGTTGTATGCAACACATAAAGTCCCCTACCGGCTTCACATTGACTCAATATGGTAATCAATAATAGATTAAGATGAATAAGTTATTGCAGGATCCATTTTTTGCCATATTTTCACTATTTCCGTTACCATAGCAACCACACTTTTCGTCAAAGAACAAAGATAAAATGATGTGCATAATCTACACATTGCCATCTAGTCATATACCAAGTCTCATCAAATTAGCTTGCTTACTTATTAACTTATCGCAGGATCCAATATTTTTTGCCATATTTTCACTATTTCCGTAACCATAGCAACAACAATTTTAGTCTAAAAACAAAAATAAAATGATGTGCATAATCTACACATTGCCATCTAGTCATATACCAAGTCTCATCAAATTAGCTTGCTTACTTATTAACTTATCGCAGGATCCAATATTTTTTGCCATATTTTCACTATTTCCGTAACCATAGCAACAACAATTTTAGTCTAAAAACAAAAATAAAATGATGTGCATAATCTACACATTGCCATCTAGTCATATACCAACTTTCATCAAAAACGCTTGCTTAGTTATTAAGTTATCGCAGGATCCAATATTTTTTGCCATATTTTCACTATTTCCGTAACCATAGCAACAACAATTTTAGTCTAAAAACAAAAATAAAATGATGTGCATAATCTACACATTGCCATCTAGTCATATACCAACTTTCATCAAAAACGCTTGCTTAGTTATTAAGTTATCGCGGGATCCAGATTTGAGCAGACAGACGGACGGACGGACGGACGGACAGACGGACGGACAGACGGACGGACGGACAGACGGACGGACAGACGGAGGGCAAACCTATAGTCCCCTCCGGTGTGAACACCGGTAGGGGACTAATTACTGGAACTAGGGAGAAATTGTGCAAAAAACAAAACATTGTAATACAAGTAATAGATATGGTTAAAGAATCAAGGTGACCTTAGAATTATGTGGCTGATTGATAAAACAGTCTGCAGAAAGCATCATTGTTGAATGTTGTTATAGGTAGAATATAGGTAGAACTACCTGTTAATGTTTTGTAATGGGTCTGGCTACAGAATGAAGTGATTGTTTCTAAAACATACTCTACACTTGTTAATACATTTACCAAATAATATAATAGACACTGTTCTTCCATCTTCCAATCTGTCCATCCAATTTGTTTGCATGTTTTTAAAATGAACATAATCATTATGTATTTTTTTTTTTTTTTATTTTTTCTACTTTTGACATCTATAACTATTATTTTGTCATCTGCAACTCCTTTCTTTTTAGACTATTCTAAAATATCAGCTAATATTTGGCAAAGATATAAGTATAATATTCTAACATTCAGTTTCCAACCATAGTGCAATTTGAAATTTCCTTACATATTCAAAATGAAACACACCCTGGGTTTCACTAGTGTAAAGATGGGGCGTTACACATTCCAAGAGAGAAATTCCACTTTTATCAGCACATTTGAAGGTACAAAAGACTATGCCGTTTAATTCTTTGATTAACCCATTCCCGCACAGTGACACTTTTTGACGCCCATCCAGTAAAATGCTTGGGGAAACATTGTGGGAAATGAAGAAATTGCTTGTGACAAGCAATTTCTCCATTTTCAACAATGTTTTCTAACATAAAATAGAAATATTTTTAAAATTTCATCAACTTGAAATTGTCGTCTGCAATACCTTTCAAATTGGAACGGTACAAAATTTTGCTATCTAGTAATGGGATAAAATATCTGCTACTATGATCGGAACATCACAATCTAGTATAGTTTACACATGTTTTAATCTGGAGAATGAAATGTAACTATTTGGCAAGTTCAGGACAGTATCCAATTAGAAAGTTTTTTATATAGGCCTGTGCAATATAAGCTCTTCCTCTTCCAGAAGAACATGTGATAGAAGAGGTTAGGTCACGTGATAGACGACGCGTAGAAGTCAGAAGACCAAAAAATAATCGAACATGTCTTGAAAACGGAAGTGGCTTATCTATCAAAAAGCTCTTCAAAAAGGAGGAAATTAGAATGGCTAGCTCCAATATCAGTAGACTGGGTACCGTTCCTGATACTACTATGTTGCACTGAGAAAGGCAAGCACAAGTTTTGTTCTCGTTTTGATCCCAAAATTAACACAAACTAGCAACAAACAAGTGATTTTCAGTAATTGAGAAAATCTGCATTTTTAACAAAAGATGCTCTCATGTTGCCAATCACGTGACCTCTTCTGTCTTCTGTCTTCAGCTCAAAATTGGAAAAGGTAGAAGAGCTTCCAGAAATAGAAGAGGCCCGTTCGATTTAGTCGGAAGTGCTTGTCACGTGACTCTTCTGATTTCAGAAGTGGTAAAACAAACAGAATTTAAAGTCAACCTCTTCCGGAAGACCACTTCTGGCCTAAATCGCACGCCGCTTAAGGAAGAATAACTTGCACAAACCGAAAATCATATACCTTTCCATTGAACTTAACCCTTTCCCTAACGATAAAATTTTAGGGTGACCCACTTCAAAAACTGCCACAAATGACAAAATGGTTGTTATCAAAGATAGGATTTGTGTAAAATATAGCTAAGAAAATATTGAGGCAAAAGGAGAAACTGCTGGTTATCAGCAGTTTCTCCTATTTAGTCTCAATGTTTTCCCATGACGTCAAAACCAGGTTTTGTTTGGGAAAGGGTTAATTGGTTTAACCCTTTCCCAAACAACAACATTCTTGAGTGGTCCAATAAACCAGTTTCAAAATTACTATTTTTAGAACAGTTTACCTCATTTGCATAATTGCCCCGCTACGGGAGGCAAAACATTCCACTGATAAGCCATAACTAAGTATAGAGTGTAGTTGAATTAACCACTTTTTGCAATGTTTAAATTATAAATGCAACCGGTCAATCTTTCCCAGTTACAAATGCCAGATTATGCTGCTAATTTAATGGCACCTGATCTTGTAGTCAACTTGGATAATTTAACCAAACATTATCGGATCCATACCAAGTGGCCCGACATAGACTATCTGCACTCATATCACTATTTCTTGATAGTGCAATAATTAATGTGTGAAGAGGTCAACTTGTGTATCTGAGAAATAATTAAAATGTTTATAATAAATTCTTACCTTTTTCTCAAAGTAACAGTACAATCATTTAACATTTAAATACATTCAGTTCAAGAATGCTTTGTAGATTGTCTCCAAGTTTTTTGGGTTTTTTTTCATAATCATTGATACAAAAACTAAATTTATCTTTACGAACTGATTCTTTGTAAAATGACAGCATGGTTTATATAATTTGACTGAATATTAATTCAAGTATACACATAGTCTTTATGTCTAATCTTAATCCTTTCTCAAAATGAAATTAATTTAGGCTACTCAAAATGAAAGCTGTTGTACACAACAAGTTGGAATATAGACCAGATTTATGTACATTATAGCACAGGAAATATTGAGACAAAAGAAGAAAATATTGTTATCTGGTTTTATTCTTTTGCCTCAATGTTTTCCCACACCTATTTCTGCTAGAGACTTGTTTAGATCAGGGTCTAAGCTTTTGTTGTTATTTTTTAGCTTAACCCTTTTCAAAACGGCATAATATTAGGGTAGTCCAAATATAAGGCTGTTGCAGACGACAAAATTGATGTTGATAAAGATAATATCTGTGTTCAATATAGCTCAGAAAATATTGAGACAAAAGGAGAAAATGCTGATTATCAACATTTTCATTTGAATCAATGTTTCCCAAGTCTTTTCCACCAAGGACGTGAAACCTGGTCTTGTTTGGGAAAGGGTTAACATAAAGTAAATATGTATATACCAGCTTTACTTTAACAATAGATATTTCATGAAAATGTATGTTGTAGGTACTCAGAGTCCTCCCAAGTACTAACAATATAGGGTGCTAAAATTATAAACGGTAATTGGCTTTGTCACATCACCGGGTCTTGAGATAACAGTGTGTTAATTTATGTGTTTTTACTATTGGAGGCATGATAGTAAGGCTTCTTTTGCCTCCTCATGAATAATTCATTATTGACCTGATATTATGAAACTGGTCTATTTGAAAGCTGCTGCAGTTGATAAAAATAAAATAACTAACGGTAAAAATCGTGAATGATATGGCACAGAAAATATTGAGACAAAAGGAGAAACTGCTGGTTATCAGCAGTTTCTTCTTTTGTCTCAATGTTTTCTCAAGCCTGTTCTATAAAATATGTCCAAACCCGGCCTTGTTTGGGAAAGGGTTAATGGGGTTTTACGCCATTTTCAATGGTACAGATGATGTTCATGAAAACATTGAATTAATTGGTCACAGATTAACTTTCAGTTATGCATCTAAAATTGACCAAACGCCGACTGTCAATCAAAAACATCGATTAGCCAATGGACGATCACAAAAATGTCATGCCCCAATTGTTCATCGCTGCACGTGGTTTTGTATCGATTTGTCGACTGACAATCAAAACAATCGACCTACCAAGGGCAAAGAATTTTGTGCTAACAATAGACTAGGTTCACCGTTATGTTTTGATAAACCGTCGGTGTTGTTATAAAATCTCGTAACTACGGCTTAAATCAAGCCGTAGTTACGAGATTTTATAACAACAACTACGAAATACTATTTTGTTTGTCCGAATTTACGTCACGATTAACTGGATAAAATCGTTCCCTTATAACGACCACATGCCCGTTGTTTGCCTTAAATTCTATGTTGGGCGGAGCGATCTGTCGATTGGCGTTTGGTCAATTGATAAATATTTCTCATTAACCGAATAATGAGGAAATTTCAGCTGAATGAATGAAAGCTTTCAGTAGAGCAGTTGACCTTTGCTGTGAAAATTTGAGTACCTTGAGCATTTTCTTAAATTAAGGCATGGGTTCCTTTCTTTACATAATTATGCAAATATATTTTTCTAATTTCTTTTTTTTTTTACATAAATTTTTATGATGAAATTTCCAAAATTTATTGATGTTTATACAGCCTTTCATTTAAATGTGAGCCTATTTAAGAATTTGCCATTTCGGAAAAGGTAAATAGTTCTGGTCAATATCATCAGCAACAGTGAAATATTGCTTTGGAAGGGTAAACCCTTTCCCAAACAAGACCTGGGTTTGACGTCCCTAGTAGAAATGGCTTGAGAAAACATTGAGGCAAAAGAAGAAAATGCTGATGATCAGCATTTTCTCCTTTTGCCTCAATATTTTCTGAACTATATTGCATACAAATCCTATTTTTATCAACACCCATTTGCGTCCATAACAGTTTTCATCGGTAACAGTGGTATCATTGAACATCCTGTAAATTCTGCCGTTTGAGAAAGGGTTAACAGATCAAGTCAATCAACAGGACTCATTTAGAAGTAATTCCACAAATTCTGCTGATGACCTTTGACCTTGACAAGAATTTCTGTAATTATTTTCACCTGGAACTTGGTTAACCCTTTCCCAAACAAGACCTGGTTTTGACGTCCCTAATAGAAAAGGCTTGGGAAAACATTGAAACAAAAGAAGAAACTGCTGATAACCAGCAGTTTCTCCTTTTGTCTCAATATTTTCTGTGCCATATTTTACACAAATTCTATCTTTACTACCTTTCATATTGTCATTTTTATCAGTTTTTGAAGTGGATCACCCAAAGATTTCGCCGTTTGGGAAAGGGTTCATTGAAACTCTTGACACATGGGGGTATACAACTGTAGAAACAAAAAGATAGAAGTCAATGGGAGAAATCAACTCTTTTCCAAACAAATTTTTAGTCTCTTCCAATTTAACCCATTCCAACATAATGCCGCATTTTGACAACTACAAGATAAAGGCTTTGGAAAATGGAAAATGAAGAAACTGCTTGTGACAAGCAATTTCTTCATCTCCCACAAAGTTTTCTTCTCAGAATGACCAAAAAGTGTAAACTTTCATTCACTGGAAAATTTCACCTGCAACAATTTTGAATTTGCGCGAGTCTAGATTTTGCCCTCTCTATATGTATAGTAATTGGTTAAAAGTATTTCATGGCAGTCCAAATTGCAAGTTGCTGTAGATGACCATATTGATGTTTATAAAGGTATGATTTGTGTAAAATGTAGCAAAAAAATATTAAGGCAAATGGAGAAAATGCATTTTCTTCTTTTACTTTAATGTTTTTGAAAGCCCTTTTCTGTTACTGAAGTCAAAACCAGGGATTGCTTGGAAAGGGCAAACAACGGGTAATGGTCATACAAACAAAAGTTGACTCACCTAGTCCAGTATAATCCCCCAAACAAACGAGACTTACCTTAGAAGTTGATGTTTGGTTGAGATTCTATCTAGTCATACTTCTACTCGAGGGATCAGATGAGATGCGCGCCAACCGTGACCAAATACTTCAGTGATTCAAAGCTTGTAACAGCAACCAACAAATGCAAAAATACTATATCAATTGAACCAATTGATTTGCAAGTTACTGCTACCTGCTCACAAGGAGTCTACTTCGTAAACCCTGGGAGGGATGATGTTCTAAACCGGGTGGGCATCTGATCCCTCGAGTAGAAGTATGACTAGATAGAATCTCAACCAAACATCAACTTCTAAGGTAAGTCTCGTTTGTTTGGGGGATTCTATTACGTCATACTACTCTCGTGCTCATATGAGACTTCAAAGCCATCGCATTTTTTGGTTGATGGTGACCAAATCATACAAAAAGTAATTTACTAATGTACTTACATAATAAGGGAATCTCTATTGTTTTTCTAGTCTGTCAGTGCCTGACAACACCGTGGAGGCAAATGAACTCTGCCGTTGTTGAATGTCTTTATGATAGTACTGCGAAAATGTTTCAGCATTGGTCCAACCAGCAACTTTCATAATGTCTTGTATTGGAATTGAGCTGGCTTTAGCCTTTGACGTTGAAGCAGCTCTCACGCTATGAGCTTTAAATATTGTAGTATCTATGCCTGATAAATGCATCACTGTTTTCAGCCACCTACTTATTGTGCTTGATGACACTGCTGCATGTGGTTTTAAGTAACTAATGAAAAGGGAATCTTCCTTTTTACGCAAAGTTTTAGTTCTATTTATGTATTCCCGCAAAGTATCTACAACACATAACCTCCTATCTGGAGTATAACTTTTCAGCAATATAAATGGTATTGGCCTCCCTGGCCTGGATTGTTTCAAACACCCTCTTAACTGTACAACAAAGAAATCTGGACCTTTCTTGAGGTCTTTTAATGTCATTAACTGTAATGTTTGAGCTCTAGTGGCGTTAGTTAAGGCGATAAGCATCACTAACTTATAAGTAAGAATTTTCAATGATAACAACTGTAATGTTGGTAACGTTTTCAAATAGTCTATAACTAGTCCTACATCCCATGTTTCTACATATTTAACCTTTGGTGGGCGTAAATTGAAAACACCTGTACAAAAACGTTTTACAAGTGGATGTTGACCAACAGAAAATCCTCCAATAATGATTCCTATAGATGACAGGGCACTACGTGCTACATTAATGGTTTCATATGATAAACCTGAATGAAAAAGTTCTGTTAAAAAATTTAAAACTGAATCTAAAGTAACTTGAACTGAATCAATCTGTCTTTGACTACAGAAATGAAGCCATTTTTTGACGTAAACTGAGTACTGTTTTTGTGTTGATGGTTTCCATGAGGATATAATGACATCGGCAGCTTTTTGCGAAATGTTTCTGTTTTGTAAACTTTTCCTGATAATCGCGATGCCACTAGATTCATTTTCCCTGTCAACGGGTGTTCTTTCTTGGTTGAAGTTAGAAACAGAGTACTCTGTGTCACTGGAATCACTACCGGAAAGTCTATAAGAAGTTCCAGGAATCTGTTCCACCAATTCTGTGTTGGCCAAAGAGGAAGAATCATTATGCATTCTGCCTCGTCCTTTCTTAACTTCACTAGAGCTCGTCCAATCAAACTGAAAGGACAAAAAATGTAAACATATTTTGAGTACCAGCTATGTGAAAATGCATCAATGAAGAAAGCTTCTGAATCTGGTTTCCATGACACATACTTAGACAACTGTTTATTGACTCTAGAAGCAAACATGTCAATATCTGGGACTCCCCAAATTTGACATACCTTGTCAAAAACCTGTTTATTGAGTTGCCATTCAATATTGTCATTGAAATGTCTGGAACCAGCATCCGAAATGTTTTCTTTCCCAGGAACATGACATGCAGACAACCAAATGTTCCTCTCCATGCACCATACCCACAAATCATGAGCAATAGAATTGCATTCTTTGGATCTACATCCGCCCATATTATTTATATAGGCAATGGCACATGAATTATCTGAAAACACTTTTATATGAATTTGATTCTTGTCTTTGCAAAAAGCTTTCACAGCTAGGCTTACAGCCAGTAACTCTAAACAATTTATGTGTTTTTCTGTCTCTTCAATTGTCCATCGACCACCAATTTGCTCATCATTACATATTCCAGCCCATCCTAAAGATGAAGCGTCTGTGGTAATTACCAAATCATGATTACCACGATCAATTACACGTTTCTGTAAGTGTAAATTGTCTATCCACCATTTCAGTTCTAATCTCATGTCATCAGAAATGTGCATCTTAGCAGAATAACTCCCTTTTGAAATTCTTAAAGCTTCAATTTTTTCTGTCTCTATTTTTCTGTAAAACAGACGACCAAACTCTACAGCAGAGAAGCTTGAAACCATCAGTCCAAGAACTCTAGCAACAGACTTTATAGTATCTGTATTTTTTGAAAATAATTGTTTACATTCTTGGACCAAAACTGCAACTTTATTTTCTGGGAGAGTAACTATCATCTGCACAGAGTCTATATCATTACCCAAAAATGTTAATTTTTGAGTCGGTATCAGAACTGACTTATCTTCATGTATCATGAAGCCTACACTAGCCATTAAATCATATGTTTGTTCAACATTTTCTTCACATTCTGCAAAAGTATCACCTAACAGAATTGAATCATCAATGAATCCCGAATTAGTGTAGCCTTGAACACGTAATGATGAGTAAATTGGCTTCATTATTTTGGTGAATAATCGAGGAGCAAAAGCTATTCCGTTCGGTAAAGCTTGGTACTGATACAAAATACCTGACTTCTCAAAACGTAATTTCACTTGATCTTTCTCCGAGATGAATACAGAATAATACGCATGACGTAAATCAATAGATGCCATGTAACATCCTGGTGTGATAAGTTTTAGGACTGACTCAAATGTGTCCATTTTGAAATGTTTGTATGGTATGCTTTCATTTAGCTTTTTCAAATTCAATATCATTCTGTATTCACCCGGATTCTTTTTGGGAACAAGAAAAATTGGAGAAATAAACTCATTTTCATCATGCTCGACAATTTTAATAACTTTCATGTCTAAAAGTTTTTTAATTTCATTTTCGACAATCAAATCCTCTACAGGATTAAATTTTGATGGCGAGCATTGAAACTGAACAGGATTCAGTCCATCAATGAATTCAATAGAACAACCTTGAATGATGTCCAAAATACTCTCATCCTGAGTAATATTTCTCCAGTTTTCTAAGTGAAATCGAAGTCTACCAGCTTCGAAAACAGAACTCACCTTATTTACTTCTTTTGCCCCTCTCTCGGGTTTTTTGTTCCAGAGTTACCGCCAGAACCGTCACCCCCACGATATGGGAAATAACCTCGAGCTCTGCCACGACGGGCACCTCTGTTGCCCCTTGTATAAGGGCCGCCTCTGTTACCTCGGCCGCGAGAATTGCGACCAACTTTCCCGATCCTACTCATGTCATTAATGTCTTTAACATTTCGATTCACATCAGTTTCATCGCCATATAAATATTCAGTAAATGGCAAACTGGCAGAGGTTAATGGGTAAAACTTTGGGTCCAAGTCATGTTTATGAGCCTCTTTTCTTTTGTTGTTCATGAGTTTGTTGCACTGTCCCAACATTGCAAGCGCGTTTGTACCCCATTCAATGGACTGAGAATCAAAATCTTCACTGTGTTTGTCAAGTACCTTCACAAAGTTTATTGATGACTTAATCACCAGATTTTGAATCATTTGCATTTTAGCATCGTCAGTCTGTGTCTGGGACTTAAGCAATCTCCAGATACCTGGGTTAACACGAGTTTTAGTCAGAGAATCACAATTGGAAGGCCGATATATCTCTTTGCTGATTTCAGAAACTCTGTCATCCGAGACGCCATTCCTAAACGACGAATTCACAAAACTAGCCAAATCGTCATTTATTTCACTGTCCACTTTTTCAGACAAGAGAAATTTGTCTGATAGTCCTTTGAATGTAGTTTTTGTCTTCTTGGACGGAGGACAGTCCTCTGAATCATTGTCTTCACAATGGGACTCAACATTATCAGGGGTATCCTCATACTCCTCGTAATTCTCATCATACGGCTCATAGTAATTGGACTCGTCGTACAAGAAATCAACCCTGTCTGAAAGTTTCTTTATTTGTTCACCTTGATTCAAGACGTTAGAGTTAATTTCTCTCAAAATCAAACCGAGTTCTTTGTTGACATCGAGTGTCTGGACAGGAGCACGTGGACCTACAGCCCCCGTTTGGGCCGTTTTGCTAGTGGTTACCGACTTCGCCGGCGTTTTCTCAGCAGCCTTACTACTTGTTTCACGTTTTTCCTGTTGGGAATTACTCGAAGACTTCGTCGAAGCCACGTTTTCCCGAGTTTTTTCGGTTTGTTTGTCATGCTTTAGCATTGATTCCGCCATCTTGTCCATAGATGTCACGTGGTTGTAATCTCGAACCAAAATGGTTATCAACCTTATTTTATCTGTCTACGACAAATTAAATGTCTATATCAAAACTACTTCGTAGTTTAATTAATTATAATTACTTCGTAATTAATTTTTATTTTCATCCACGATGAAAAAAGTTACGCTTAGAGACTATAATTGGTCACGGACTGTAGCTCCTACAGTCAATTAGAAATACGTCTGCACCAGACGATTTCTAAAAGCGCACTGAAGTATTTGGTCACGGTTGGCGCGCATCTCATATGAGCACGAGAGTAGTATGACGTAATAGAATCCATTTTTATTCACCTCACAGGGTGTGGCTAAGCGAAGAGGTTATTCGACGAGTTTACTTCTCGATATCTTGGTTGATATAAGAGAAAAACGTGCGGCACGAGCATAAACACATTTCGAAATTGAAAGATAGTTCTATTGTAAAATGAGTTGTTTTAAAACCTCGTAACTACAGCCGGATTCACGCTGTATTTATAATGTTTTGCAATAATACCGACGATGTACCGCTAAGCGAGAGGGCTGTTTCTCCTCAAGCTTAAATGTAATGAACCGTTTACTAGGCTCCGCCCTGTCTCCCGAAAAAAATCAGAATATAACAGACACACGGAGGCCAGATTTAGCCATTACAGATTGCCAAACAGACACACAGACAGATATATGGACAGACAGATGGACAGACACACAGACAGATGGACAGACAGACAACCACACAGACAGATGGACAGGCATATAGTGATATCTATATAAATATGAAAAGTCCACTTACCTAGCCCAATAACAGACACACGGAGGCCAGATTTACCAAGATTCCTGTAAATAGAAAACACAATCACATTTAACTTGATTAGGCAAAATGATATGAGATGTGCAAAGGTAACCCTTTCCAAACTATAAAATTGTCGGGTGTTTAAAGTGACATTTCACATTTATTTCATTTTTTAAAAGTATGTCTTGATGCAAAGATTGTTTGTTCTAATGCCTAGAAATGCTATCAGTTTTTTTAAGTTGTTATTTATAAGCGAAAAATGCGCCTTTAAAGTTGAGACAGAAATGACAAATTCTATATAAATCTGAACTGTTGTCCACAACAATTTGTCTAATTTCGGCTCAAAAATATATATTTCTTGTAAATGGTTCAATATTTTGACTTGAAATTTTCAGAATTTCCATAAGAAAATATGCTCTTTCAGATAGAATAAAAGTAAAATTTATGTAAAAATAATGTGAAATGTCACTTTAACCCATTACCAGACAACAAAATTTTAGACTGGTCCAAATTCAAAGATGTTGCAGATGACAATTTTAAGCGAATGAAATTGAACATATGGTAGCCTTTTTGTATCGAAAACATTGCGGAAATGAAGAAATTGCTTGTCACAAGCAATTTCTTCATTTTCCACAATGTTTTCCTGGGCCTCTTTTGTGTAAATCTATTTATTGAATGTGCCCATTTGTCAATTAGGTACCCTCTGAAAGAATTCAATGAATTACTATTTCACAACAAAGGATAGCTAGAGTTTTCTATTTGAACACATTTGGACAATAAAGCTAATAGGTTTTTACTATCATCTGATCATAATTATTGATATTGATATACCACTAACTTTTTCCTTAACAACAACATCTTTGACTGGTCTGAATTTAAACCGTTAACAGGTAACAAAATATAACTTTATGCAAAGAGTATGAAAAGCATAGTTTGAAAGTATTGAGACAAGAGGAGAAAATGCTGGATTTAAGCATTTTCACTCCTTTAGTCAATGCTTAAAATTTCCTAAGCCCCCTTGATAAGTGACGTCAAAACCAGGTCTTGTTACTGAGAAAGGGTTAGTATAGCTTCATTCCGAAAATCAACATATCATCGCTTTTCAACGAAAACCTCATACCTGCAGCTTATTTTAAGCTGCAGTTACGAGGTTTTCAATGAAAAACAACATATATTATTAATGGAACTTTTCATGGTTAGAGTAAAGCAATAGTGTAAACCTTTTAGGATGAATATAACCGGTGACAAAGACTCTTAAAACGTTTCTCGCCTTTAAACAATAAACAAAGTCAATTCTATGACATTGATCTGCAAAATAGCATAGAATAAATCAACCAAACTTTTAGCATTTATAAGTCAATTTTTAGACAGGCATTGGGTTTTAGTGATCAGTTATATCGTTGCTTTTCAACAAAAACCTCGTAACTGCAGCTTAACCCATTTCCACACAGTGACGCCTTTTGACTCATGATTAGATAAATCCTTTGGAAAACATTGTGGAAAATGAAGAAATTGCTTGTGACAAGCAATTTCTTCATTTCCCACAATGTTTTTAATCAAAAAAAGTGTACTATTTTTTAATTTCATCAAATTGAAAATGTCGTCTGCAACTTCTTTCAAATTGGACTATTCCAAAATTTTGTCGTCTGGTAATAGGTTAAAACAAGCAGTTGCAGTTACATGACTTTTGTTGAAAAGCGACAATATGCAGACTAAATGGTCAAGAGTCTGGGTATGCTACCTGAATAAGTGTTTGTCACAAAATTGTTACAAGTCAAAGAAGTCAACTTTTTTCATGATGAGGTTTGGAATTGAAACATAGGGAAAGGACATCATTGCAGCATCATAAGGAATTCTTTTGCGAAGTTGAACCAACTTTGGCCATGAGGTTGTGGAGAAATTGCTGTCAACAGACAAGCAGACAAAGTGGCGGCTTTGGGGAGCATAATAAAGAATTCTATATTTCATGTTCAAACGAAAAACCTTGACCGAAATGGCCACTGGCTGTTGACCAGCATTACAGCTAAAAATATAACCACTAGGATGGGAATAGTATGAATTAATCACATTATTCTTTTAACCCTTTCCTTAACAAGCCTTGGTTTTGATGTCTGTGGTAGGAAATGCTTTGGATAATATTGAGTTTTGACAATAACTTGATAGGAATATAATGAAAGGCATTGGAAATCATTGAGGCAAAAACAGACACTATTTTCTCCTTTGTCTCAATATTTTCTTTGCTATATGATACAAATTGTCATTACATTGATTTTGGCATCATATTATCTTGATTTTCCATTTACTACTGCTTTGACATAGTGGACCATCCTAAAATTTCATTGTTTGGGAAAGGGCTGACGAAGAGTCAACCCTTTCCAAAACAAGACCTGGTTTTGATGCCCTGAACTGAAATAGCTTGGGCAAATATTGAGACAAAAGAAGAAAATGCTGATAATCAGCATTTCTTCTTTTGCCTCAATATTTTCACGAGCTATATTGTACACAAATCTCATCTTTATTAGCATTCACATTGTTGTCTGCAGCTCCTTTCAAAATTGATACAGTCCAAATTCCTTTCGTTCGGAAAAGGGTTAATTTTCTCAGCTCCAGCATTCAGCTAATTAGAAGCACCAGCTTGTTAATTGTATTGGCCAAAATAAGCCCAGGAGTCAGAGCGAAACTGGTGTAAAATCATTTAATTCTTTATGCACTTAGAAGCATTTTGCGCTTTAATCTTTACAGTTTATTTTTCTCACAAATTGTGGGAAAACAAGCATCTTTAGTGCCCAATAACCATTTATAAGCAAATAAGAAAATATAAAAAGAATACAAAATTAAAGAAGTTTGAAAGTAATGGATGGCTAATTAAGTTTTTCCCACACAATTCTTGGTTCTGATGTCTCTATCAGAATTAGGCTTGGGAAAATCTATGAGATGAGAAAAAAATACCTGCAATGTTTTACAAAGTCATGCTGTCAATCTAAAAGTGTCTCCTTTTTGCAACATAAATTTTTGTCATATCTAACTTCTTTAAATTTTGGTTGATCTGTAAGTCATTTTTTTTTCATTCCTTGATGCAGCATCAAATGGCAACCAGATTTTTTGTTGTTTTGGAAATCTCTTAACCCTTTCCCGAACGACAAAATTTTAGGGTGATCCACTTCAAAAACTGCCACAAATGACAAAATGGATGTTATTAAAGAAAGGATTTGTGTAAAATATGGCACCGAAAATATTGAGACAAAAGGAGAAACTGCTGGTTATCAGCAGTTTCTTCTTTTGTTTCAATGTTTTCCAAAGCCTGTTCTATTAGGGACATCAAAACCAGGTCTTGTTTGGGAAAGGGTTAAGCTCATCATTCAACAGAGCAACATTTCATACACCTTGGATTTTACACTGACAACAAAAATTATTAGAAACAAACAATTTATTGTCAGGTAAGATGTAGCTATACCTTTCCCAAACAACAAAATTACAGGATTGTTTAATTAAAAAGCCGTTGTAGAGGATAAAATGGATGTTGACAAAGACAGGAATCATGCACAATATAGCACAGAAAATATTGAGGCGAAAGGAGAAAATGCTGAGCATCAGCATTTTCTTCTTTTGATTCAAAGTTTTCCCAAACATTTTCTCTCCAGGATGTCAAAACCAGGTTTTGTTTGGGAAAGGGTTATGAGAGCTCTGAACAGTGTGATATCAATCAACATCCATTATTAATAGTAGACATCTTTTTTCTGCTTACAAAAATACAAGAACTTTTTTTCCAAAGAACATTGTAATGTTTCTAACAGAGGAAGCTTGGGAAAACATTGCTGAAAAAAAAGAAAATGCTGATAACAAGCATTTTCTCCTTTTGCCTCAACATTTTTGTCCCGTACATGTTACAAATGAATGCTTTTCATCAAAAACCTCGTAAAACAAGCTGCAGTTACGAGGATTCTGATGAAAAGCGACGAAATCCTTTTTTCTAACAGTTTATTGCATTTTGTGGTCTGTAGCAGTTATCAAATTTGAACAGCGCAAATTTTGTCATTTTGGGCAGAGTTACATACCATTGAATATTCAACTGAAAGAATGCTTGTATAAAGCAGAAAAAAGTTTATTTGCAGGGGCAAATAATTCAGTAGCCCATGAAAGAGCCAAAACATTTAACCCTTTACCAAATGGCAAAATTTTATGCAAAATTTTAGGGTTGTCAAATTCAAAAACTGCAAGAGATGACAAAATGGAAGGTATTAAAGATAGAATTTGTGTAAAATATGGCATGGAAAATATTGAGACAAAAGGAGAAACTGCTGATATCAGCAGTTTCTTCTTTTGTTTCAAAGTTTTCCCAAGCCTTTTCTACTAGGGACGTCAAAACCAGGTCTTGTTTGGGAAAGGGTTAAAGGCCATGTGCACAACAAGCAAAAATTTATTATTGGGATTCTTTGAACCAATTTTGAAACCCATCCATTTCAAATTGAAGGAGTTAACCAATTACCACACAGGGACTATTCTAACTCCCCACTACTAGATACATGTAGTAGCTTTGGAAAACATTGTGAAAAATGAAGAAATTGCTTGTGACAAGCAATTTCATCATTTCCGACAATGTTTAATTACATAGAATGCAGTCTTTTAAAATTTCATCATCTTGAATTTGTAGTCTGCAACATCTTTCAAATTGGAATGACCCAAATTTTTACCTCCTGGTAATGGCTTAAGCAAATAAGAATTTAATAACAGACATACAGACGGACAAACGGTGGTAAAATAATAGTCACATGATGAAAATAGTTCTTAAATCCCTACCTGTATCTGATTGTAGCCATTTTTGTGAAATTGTTCACTGATGCCAACTAAATAATCCAGATTTCTCAGTCTTTTATCAAAAACACAACAAATTGACCTTGAAACCAATTTAAATCAAATTACAAGAAACACTTTCACAAACAAACAACAACAAACAAAATTTAACACTTTCCCAAATAAGACCTGCTTTTGATGTCCCCAATAGAAACGGCTTGGGAAAACATTGAGACAAAAGAAAAATTGTTCACCAGCATTTCCTCCTTTTGCCTTAATATTTTCTACACTTAATTGACCACAAAACCTATCTTTATTAACATTGTGTTTGTTGAGTACTGCAGTTTTCATATTGAACCACCCTATTTTTTGTCATTTGGGAAAGGGTTGACCCTTTCTAAAATTGACTGAATTTTAGACAGCTGCTTCAGACAACAAAATAATTGTTACAAAATGTTTGAGTTTATTGGGGTTTTACGCCGTTTTCAACTTCTATGGTCATATCGCGGCGGCTGGAGCACCTAACGTGGGTTCCTGGTATTTCTCGCACCAGTACAACCACAATATCCAACTGAGCCTCAAGCTGCTCTCTCACATAGATGACTCACACCCATTGGTGAGAGACATATGACTTTTGTCAAATGTCAGAATGGATACTGGCCGAGCCGGGGTTCGAACTCGAGACCCTAATGCATTCATTGACAGACTCCAACGTAACCGACTGAGCTATCCGGGCTCGGCTCTTACAAAATGTACATAGATGGTATGATATACCATGGAAAACCTTGAAGCAAAAGAAGAAAATGCTGATTATCATCATATTCTTCTTTTGCCTCAAGGCTTTCCTAGCTTCCCCTCATATCGCTTCTCATGCTGTTCATGTTGAATTTTAGTTAAGATCAAAGCTTTAGCGCAAAGGAAAGTCTAAGATCAGCCTGCACAGATGTGCAGTCTGATCTTAGCCAACAATGCCTGCTTTTTACAGAGTTATTGTTTCAAAAACTTGAGACAAATTAATTGAAATAAATCTTAACCCTTCCCCAAACAAGGCCTGATTTTGACGTACCTAAAAGAATTGGCCAAGGAAAACATGACAAAAGAAGACAAGAGCTTCGCAGAGCGGCGCATATACGCCCGAGAGGGGCTTGTCAGTGAAATTGGCCATTTTTTCAATTCAAGGGCAGATAATTCAAACATGAAAAGTTATCAAAATTTTGTTTGCACAAGAAGACATCAGAGAGATTCATTGTGGCTAGTTTGATTAAATTCTGGTAGAAACTGTAGGAGTTGCGCACAGGAGAAAATGGGCATTTTTTCTTAAATTCAAGGGCAGATAATTCAAGAACGAAACCAGTTATCTAAATTCCGTAAGCGGTGTGCACAACTAGACACCATGGAGATTCATTGTGGCAAGTTTGATCAAATTCTGATCAGAACTGTAGGAGGAGTTGCGCACACAAGAAAATGGGCATTTTTTTAAGTCAATGGCAGATAATTCAAGAACGAAAAGAGTTAATTGAATTCCGTAAGCGGTATGCACAACTAAACACCATGGAGATTCATTGTGGCAAGTTTGATTGAATTCCGATGAAAACTGTAGGAGGAGTTGCGCACACAAGAAATTGCTAACGGACGAACAGACGGACGGACAGACGGACGGACGGACGAGCGGGGTCATAACATAATACGACCCTTCGGGCGTATAAAAATGCTGGTAATCAGCATTTTCTCCTTTTGTCACTATGTTTTCTGTACTACATGTATATTAATTTATTGCAAGTAACATCCATTTTATCATCTGCATCAATTTTTCCTATCGGACTACTTTAAAATTTCTTTGTTTGGGATAGGGTTTATGGACAATTTGTTTTAAACAAAATTTGAAGGCAGCAGGACAAGAGTATTGACACATTAAAACAATGAATTGTTTGGGAAAGGGTTAATCACAAAAATAATTCCAAGATCCTGTTTTCGTAATCAGGCACAAAACACAGCACACCTCCAACCATTAAATAATTATGTTTTCTACAAATTTAAACACAGACTTTGATTAAATCTTAACGATAATCACAGATGATCTGCCAACAATTATCCAAGGAAATGTCTCTCATTCTATTTAAATCTTGTTCTTTTAACAGACACTATTCACAATGGTAAATCACTTGACTCAGAATTTCAGTAAATCGTCAATATTTTAGTCAATACTTGACCAATTTGAATTCTCTTTAAAGCAGAGAAATTAGGAAAATGTCAGGAATAAGCTGTTTGTGGTGGATTTTTGAAAAATCAACAGATGAAAAAGTTATTGAAGATAAACCAACATTTAGTTTACCTTCAATAACTTTTTTATCAGTTGATTTTTTACATATCCAACACGTTCACCTAATGTGTAATGTCTGTCCGCCTTCTCTGCTTCAAACAGAATTCAAAACGGTCCTGTATTAACAAAATTATTGAAAATTTTCTGAAAATGTTGCATCACATGATTATCTACTGTGCTATTGCAGAGAGATTTTGATTTGAGAGGGGTTTAATTCTGCTTTTAGCAGTACTTCAGTCGTACAAAATCCTTATTAAAAAGAGAGCATTCTTCTCTTTTTTTTTGCATTTGCATCTCCAAATTTCTATTTTTATTATATCCAAATTCCAGGAAAGAATTTTCTATAACAAACTTTTTCCTATATAACTTTTATTTTCCACTGAGTTGAATGGCAGTCATCAATTGAGTTAAAACTAAACACAAAATTTAAAGAGCAAACAAGAGGGCCAAGATGGCCCTGTATCGCTCCACTGGCTTTTAGACATTTAGACTACGAACTTCTTCAAGGAATACAATAGAGGTCTATTCAAAGAAGATTCATGCTACACCAGAATGAAATCCATTAAGTGATTAAGGAGCAGAAATGTTTTTAAAATCTTCTTAAAATTACACTGTTTCATATAGCGAAAATAAGCCTAGCCTACAACAGCCAAGCTTTTCATCTGATCGTGAAGGAATTTAGAAGAGATTCATGCAAGGAAGATTCCTGTAAAGTTTGGTTGAAATTGGTCCAGTAGTTTTGGAGAAAAAGATTGTTTAACAATTTTTCGAAAATTCAATATAATTAAATTTATTAAAAATTTAAGTTCTACACAGAAATTATTTTTAAAAGGAATTTAGAGGAGATAAATGCAAGGAAGATTCGTGTGAAGTTTGGTTAAAATTGGCAAAGTAGTTTTGGAAAAGAAGATTTTTCGAAAATTTAATTTTTATTAATCAAAATTTAAGTTCTACATAGAATTTATTTTCTTTTTGAAGGAATTAAGAAGAGATTAATGCAAGGAATATTTCTGTAAAGTTTGGTTGAAATTGGTCATGTAGTTTTGGAGGAGAAGAATTTTTAAAGATTTTTCGAAAATTTAATTTAATTAAATTAATTACAATTTAAGTTCTACATAGAATTTATTTTTTTGAAGGAATTATGAAGAGATTAATGCAAGGAACATTTCTGTAAAGTTTGGTTGAAATTTGTCAAGTTGTTTTGGAAAAGAATTTTTTTTTAAAAGTTTTTCGAAAATTTAAATCAATTAAATCATTCAAAATTCAAGTTCTGCGCGGATTTAATTCTTTTGTAAGAACTTAGTAGAGATTCATGCAAGGAAGATTTCTGTGAAGTTTGGTTGAAATTGGTCTAGTAGTTTTGGAGAAGAAGAATTTTTAAAGATTTTTCGAAAATTTAAATCAATTAAAGTAATCAAAATTAAAGTTCTGCATAGATTTTATTCTTTTGAAGGAATTTGGTAGAGATTCATGCAAGGATGATTTGTGTGAAGTTTGGTTGAAATTGGTCCAGCAGTTTTGGAGAAGAAGAATTTTTAAAGATTTTTCGAAAATTTAAATCAATTAAATTAATTAAAATTCAAGTTCTGCTCGGATTTTATTCTTTTGAAGGAATTTGGTAGAGATTCATGCAAGAAAGATTTCTGTGAAGTTTGGTTGAAATTGGTCCAGTAGTTTTGGAGAAGAAGAATTTTTAAAGATTTTTCGAAAATTTAATTCAATTAAATCAATTAAAATTCAAGTTCAGCATAGACTTCATTCTTTTGAAGGAATTTGGTAGATATTCATGCAAGGAAGATTTCTGTGAAGTTTGGTTAAAATTGGTACAGTAGTTTTGGAGAAGAATTTTTTTAAAGATTCTTCGAAAATTTAAATTAATTAATTTAATTAAAATTCAAGTTCTAAACGGAATTTAATTTCTTGAAGGAATTTAGATAAGATTCATGCAAGGAAGATTCCTGTGAAGTTTGGTTGAAATTGGTCCAGTAGTTTTGGAGAAGAAGATGTTTAAAGAAAAAGTTGACGCACGGACGCACGCACGCACGGACGGACGCACGACGGACACAGGGCCATGACATAAGCCCCGCTGGCCTTCGGCCAGTGGAGCTAAAAAATTATTGCTCTTTTCTAGCCTTTTTATCCCAAAATTTGTATTTCAAATAGCTTCCAATAACCGATACAGCATTCCTTATAATAGCCCAATGTACAAATCTTCCAATAATATTTATTTTCTCCCCTCTCAGAACTGAATGGGCCAGAATTTTGTGATGTTAGCATTATTCAATTTAACACAAAACAAAACATTCAGGAATTGCTCTATTCAATCAGTTGTGTTGTTCTTTTCACAAAAGCTGTATGAAAATTTCAAATATATCCAAACAACCAAAACTGAATTTCTTATAACACCAGCCCCAGGCTACTGCATAAATATTCCAATAACTTTTATTTTCTCTCCCCCTCTCAGAATTGAATACCAAATAATTTTTTTCAAGAAGTTTTTTATCACAAAAGTTGTATGAACATTTCAAACATGTATCCAAATAACCAATACAGCATTCAACAGCCCACTTTACAAATCTTCCAATAACATTTATCTTCTGACCTCTCAGAACTAAATGGGCCAATGTTATGATGCTACCATGATGATGACCATCATTTGTTATGGACAGCCTCTTTAGAATTACACCGTACAGTACTTTAACCCTTTCCCAAGCGAGATTTGACTTTGACATTCCAAGTGGAAACAGTTTGAGAAAATATTGAGAGAAAGGAAGAAATTGCTGATAATCAGCAATTTCTCCTTTTCCCTCAATATTTTCTATGCTGTTACATACACACAATGATACTTGTGTACCACTGAACAAATCTTCCAATAACAGTTATTTTCTGACCTCTCAGAACTACAGTTGGCGCCAAATTGTGTGGCACGTGTATATATATTTTGTTTCACGTTCAATTACATTTGAACAAAGTATAAACATTGTGCAATACAATGTGGCGTGAACTGTAAATGGGCCAGTGTTATGAAGCTCTCTCCGTTTATAATGGACAGTCTCTTTAGGAGTTGTATCACACAATTATGCTTTATCCCTTCCCCAAACAACAGCATTTGGTATACCTCATGATAAGTGACCTGGCAGAGCAGCCCATGCTATACTCTCTTAAACAGAGCACATTTTTAAAAGAGTTGGCTATTTTCCCTTTTCTCATGCCGCGGAAGTCAAAGGCTTTGATGGAATCAAAGTCTCTCAAAAACTTTGAAAGCCCTTCACCAAAGGATCATTCATGGGAAGTTTCAAGAATATTGGCCAACTAGCTGAAGGCAGATTTTTACAAGATTTGGCTATTTTCCCCTTTTCTCATGCCGCGGCAGCCAGAGTCTTTGATGGAATCAAATTCTTTTAACAACTTTGAAAGCCCTTCACCCAAGGATCATTCATGTGAAGTTTCCAGAATATTGGCTTGCTAATTAGGCAGAAGAAGATTTTTAAAATATTTGGCTATTTTCCCCTTTTCTCATGCCGCGGCAGCCAGAGTCTTTGATGGAATGAAATTCTTTTAACAACTTTGAAAGCCCTACACTCAAGGATCATTCATGTGAAATTTCAAGAATATTGGCTGACTGGTTAGGCAGAAGAAGATTTTTTAAAGATTTGGCTATTTTCCGCTTTTCTCATGCCGCGGCAGCCAGAGTCTTTGATGGAATCAAATTCTTTTAACAACTTTGAAAGCCCTTCACTCAAGGATCATTCATGTGAAGTTTCAAGAATATTGGCCCACTGGTTAGGCAGAAGAAGATTTTTAAAAGAGTTGGCTATTTTCCCCTTTTCTCATGCCGCGGCAGCCAGAGTCTTTAATGGAATCAAATTCTTTTAACAACTTTGAAAGCCCTTCACCCAAGGATCATTCTTGCCAAGTTTCAAGAAAATTGGTCTACTGGTTTGGGAGAAGAAGATCTTTAAAGAAATTGTGGACGGCCGGCCGGCCGGCCGGACGGACGGACGACGGACAACGACCGATCACAATACCTCACCTTAAGCACTTTGTGCTCAGGTGAGCTAAAAATTACCGGCTTCAGCCAAAAATAGAAGAGACATAATGTATACATAATGATTATACAAGATAAAACTGAATGATTTTGATTCGATAATTCAAATGATGTGCTATAATTAGATTATGACGATCAAATAGGCTGTTGGTGTATCAAAAACTGCAGAGGTCATATTTGATCAATAGATCTCGGCTTTGCTGCACAGAAAATAAACAAGAGCTTTGCTGAGCTGCACATATACGACCAAAAGAGGCTTGTCAGTAAAATTTGGCACCTTTTTACTTCAAAGGCAGATAATTAAAGAATGACCAGTTCTGTGAATTTCAAAAGTGGCATGCACAACTGAAAACCATGAAGATTCTTATTGGTAATTTATTTGATTAAGTTTGATCATCTTTCTATTAACCCATTACCACAAAATGACTCTTTGACTCTTCACAAGATAATGGCTTTGGAAAACATCGTGGAAATTAAGAAATTGCTTGTGACAAGCAATTTCTTCACTTCCCACAATGTTTTCTACGTAAAAAGACCAAAAAATGTAAAATTTCATTCACTTGAAATTGTCGTCTGCATCATCTTTGAATTTAGACTAAAAATTTGCCGTTTGGTAATGGGTTAAATATGTTGGTGGAATCACCCACACAAGAAATGCTAACTGTAGACACACTGGCGGATAGACAGACAGACGATCAGAGCTGTGACATAATACGACCCTTTGAGTCAGGAGAAAATGCTGGTTATAAGGATTTTTTATTCTTTTGCCTCAACATTTACCAAAATTTTTTCAATTATGTATTTTGAAAGGAGTCATTATATGAAAATGGGTTACCAAACACAGCGGCGCAGACTTAATACTGATACACCTTCCAGACTTAACACTTTCCAAAACAAGACCTGGTTTTGACGTCCCTGATAGATATGGCTTAGGAAAACATCCTTTTGTTTCAATATTTTCTATGCCATATTATACACAAATCCTATCTTTAATAACAGCCACTTTGTCATTTGTGGCAGTTTTTGAAGAGGATCACCCTAAAATTTTGTCGTTTGGGAAAGGGTTAAATGTTATATCTTTCATCCCCAGACAGTTTACATGTTAAGTGTGTGAATAATTAGGGCTATTAGCCAAAAGTGACATATAATCATCAACATCTTGATGTTTTTTTTACATAAACAAGAACTTACCGCTAGCTACTATGGTACTAGTATATCGTCTGTTCTCTTAGAAAATTGCCTAACTGCTGTTTGTACAAGCTGTAGTTACAGCATTTTTGTACATAGCCAGGTATTTTGTCGGTGTTATTGCAAAACCTCCTAACTCCAGCTTGATTTAAGCTGGAGTTACGAGGTTTTGCAATAACACTGATGAATTACATCAGACATGTTATATGAATTAAGATATAGTTAGTGGCCTTCTTACCAAATGTCATATAATGTTGCAACTACAGGAAATTAACCCATTCTCGAACTAGACCTTAAAGTTCCAGGGTTTTCCTTAGGCATTATAAGAATTTGGGGGTCAATGTGACTCCCTTGCCTTTGAAGTTGGGGGTCATTTCTTCAATTTTGTGGGTCTGATAACTACCAACGATGCTACATAAGTACACGATGTAGTCTTAATTTGTGCATGTGTAAAGGGCCTCCAGAGGAAACAAAGAACAGGTAAAAATCTCAAATGGTCTTTAGAAAAGCCTTGAGAATTCATTGAGGCAAGAGAAGAAGATGTTGATGTCCAGCATTTTCTCCCTATCCTCTAAAATACTTGCAACATAAAATACTGAATATTACTACACTGTCACAAATATTTGTAACCAGTTATGCTGAAAGGGACCATCTGAGAAGCATGAAAAGTATCAGTCCTAGTCAGTCTGCACAGACTAGGGCTTGCAGCAAGTTGCTTGGAAAAAGTAACACTACATTTTGAACTCTCCAGAATTCTTGCCACATGAAACAATGAATTATGCTATATACTGGCACAAATATTTGGATGCGAGTCAAATAGAGATTTCCTTTTATTGGATGCTGTTATTGTGAAGACGATTCATTGATTTTTGAATAATAAAATAAGGCACTGCAATGCTGAGGCACTTAGAGCGAAACCAGTGATCTGCCAATGTAACATACGAAACAAAGGTTTATAAACCTAAAAAATTTTTCTTTTGTTTTCCCAAACCTTTTCTCTGAAGAACTTAAAAATCAGGTCTTGTTTGGGAAAAAGTTCAACCTTTCCTTCACAACACCCTGACAGAGAGAGCTTCAGGATTTATCAAAGTATAAAGATAATGTGCTAGTTACATTGCATATCAATTTAATTGTTTTAATATAGTTTAATAATAATCAGGAAACAAGTTCTAGCAACATAGATTACTGGTAAACCCTCAAGTTTCTGCTTCTTGGAATCTGCAACAGTACTGACGCCCAATGTGTGGACCGATGAAAAGCGCAAGAACTATCTCCACTACCAGGGATCGAACTCAAAACCTCTTGACCAAGGCAGACACTGTACCTCTCAACCATGGACACCACTTTTGACCCATCTTCGCTAGCCAAGGTTTAACCCACCTACGTTTGTATTCACCCTTGGCGGATTTAGTCCGATTTTCTTGAAATCGCGAAGCGCCGCCTAGCGGTTGTTCTGCTGGTTGTTTACGTCCATTACTGATGACGTCATTAACGCGCGTTGTCTTTCGCGTCGTACGTCGTGCAGATTATGTAAAAGTTAGCTGGTTTTTCGGTCGAATTGTCGAAAGTATAATAATTCGTCGATTAAAGTTAGAGAATTCCTGTCTATTGCAGTGAAATTCGTAGGAAAAATCGCCCATCTTCGCGTTTTTGAGTTGCAAATGCAATGCTTTTTCCCGCCCGTTGTCATGATTTGGTTACTCATAACAATTGTATCAGTCGACAATCTGATTGGTTCCAGCGAGACCTCGCTGGAACCAATGAAAACGCTTTCCAGGAGACCAAGAAAATCGGACTAAATCCGCCAAGGGTGAATACAGAAACGACGTTACGTCGTAGATGTCACCCTTGGCTTGCGAAGATGCTTTTGACCATGAATTTCAGATTTTTGTATGTATCCATTTTGTCATCTTCAACTATTTTGAACAGTTTAACCCTTTCTAAAACGGCAACATCTTAGGGTAGTCCAAAACAAAAGCTGCTACAGATGACAAAATGGATTGTGGATTTTGGCTACTGTCATGCACAGAATAGCAAAGAAAATATTGAAGCAAAAGGAGAAAATGCTGATCATCAGCATTTTCTTCTTTTACGTCAAGGTTTTCCAAAGTCCCTCACATGAAGAATGTCAAAAACAGGCCTTGTTTGGGAAAGGGCTAATACTTTGTCACTGGGAAAGGATCCATAGCGAATTATCAGGATGGTAATAACAGTAAATTGGCAGACATTTTGGGTAAAGGTTTCCTTTTATTAGGAGTTATCATAGTAAAAGACATTCTATTGATTTCTGCCAAACAATTGAGGCACTACAGAACTCAGTGGGAGAATGTCAGCAAATAACAGCAAACATTTTTACCTTGTAACACATGCAGGGTTAGACATAAACTTAGTCAATGAAGGCACGGTATAATAATCATGTGACTTAGAATAGGGAACGATTTTATCCAGTTCAATGTGACGTAATTTCGGACAAACAATATTATTTCGTAGGTATTGTTTTAAAATCTCGTAACTACAGCTTCATTCAAACCGTAGTTACGAGATTATATAACAGCACCGACGGTTTATCAAAACATAACGGTAAACAAAGTCTATTTCTGACACAAAATACTCTGCCATTTCCGATAATCTTCAATAACTTTGTCACTACTTGACCAATTTCAATTCGGTTTGAAGCAGAGAAGGTGGAAAAATGTCAGGAATAACATAGTCATGGTAGATTTTTAAAAAATCAACTGATAAAAAAGTTATTGAAGATAAACCAAAATTTTGGTCTATCTTCAATAACTTTTTTATCAGTTGATTTTTCAAAAATCAACCACGTCCATCTAATGCGCGACGTCTGTCAACATTCTCTGCTTCAAACCGAATTCAAACTGGTCCAGTATTTACAAAATTATTGAAGATTTTCTGAAAATGTAGTATCATGTGATTATCCACCGTGAAATAACAGCAAACATTTTTACCTCGTAATACAGGCAGGGTTAGACATAAACTTAGTCAATGAAGGTGTCCATAGGATTCAGATCATGAGAATCAAAGAGTCTGATAGAAAATTCAAGAGTTCAAATATATAAAGACAGTGTTCTCCCCAGGCTAGTAAGCTGTATCGGCCCCACTACAGCTTCAAGTAAATCAGGTTAATGCCCCCACAGCTTCAAAAGTGCCCAACAACTTAATTTTCCTCAAAATGATCAACAAATAGAGGAATTTGCCTTATTCCATGTCAAAAACTGATGAATAAGGCATTTTGTACAATATACATACATAAAAACATTAAGGGAAAAGAAGAAATTGCTCAAAATGAGCAATTTCTTCTTTTCCCATTATGATTTTAATCACAATTATTTGCATAAACACTGTATTGAAAGTTTCTAACGAAACTGCCACTACAGCTTCAAATTATTCTGGGGAGAACCCTGAAAGATCTTTTAGGCGCAAGATCAACTGGAAGCATGTCTCTATGTTTCGCATTCAGTCATTTTGCAGTATAAAGATCTTTTGTTCACTTTCCGAAGCCCCACATTTTCATTTTCTCATGTTTTGTCATACAGCTAGGTTACCTCAATTATTTAAGTTTTTTTTCTGTTTTTTTTTTTCTCTAACCCAACATGAATTATGTAATTACTCAGGAGTTGCCATACTACATGGGCTCAAAATCCCCTCTTAGTTATCTGTATCTATGTGATGCTACATTTATCCTCTCTTTTTCTCAAATAATGGCTGAAGTAAGGGCATTATTTAAATTGAGGCTCAGCTAAAGGGTAATAATGCTAAATTGGCACAAATTTTGGCAGAGAAACAAATAGAGAATTTGCTTGTATTATGACTTATAATCTTAGAGGACAATTTATTGATTTCCGTGGAACACAATGAGGCAATACAATCAGTTTTGGTGGTAAAATAATCTGTTATATACTCGCAGAATTAATGATGGACTAGTATAATAACTGATATTATTCGCTCTTCCCAAATAATGAAGGAAATTAGCATCATATTTGTCCGATACTTTCCTAAGTACTGAGTTCATCTACATAATTGGTCTTGCTCTGTATCTCATGGATCATGATTACATTAAATTGGCACACATTTAGGTCGAGAAACAAAATAGAGAATCTATTATGAATTATTATCTGAAAGACAGTTTATTCATTTCCGCGGAACATATGTAGCAACACAAGTGGTTATGGTGGCAAAATAATCTGTTATCCCATTACCGAATGACAAATTTTGGACTTGTGCAAATTAAAATATGTTGCAGACATCAATTTCAAGTTAAGGTAGAATACGCCTAATGGCAACTTTAGAAATTGGGGTGACAAACACCTCTGCCTGATAGTACATTATATTAGACATCTATATGTGCAATATGACAGAAATTCGTCCAGAGGTTTACTAGAAACTTGATTTTCCCTTATCCCACCCCCAACTTGCAAAATTCCAATATGGCGGCCACCACTCAAAGCAAACTAGAAGACCTGAAGGTCTTGAGTCGCTCCACAGGCCTGAATTTCATGTAATATTTAATCCAAGTTTTGATTAGATTGTTCAATGCTTGTGTTTCATAGAGCTAAAAGAAAGTAACAAAACTAGATTGTTCAAAATGTGTGGTTCTTGAAGCAAAGAAAGTAAAATTACATGTTTGCCATTTGAGAAAGGGTAAAAGGAAATGGGAGAACATTCTAGCTTAGGATGTCACAAACAATTAAAACTTTCCTTCTTCCCAACAGATCTAAATTAAAAGAACATTGATTACTCCAAAATATTTCATATTTCTAAAAATAGATTTTGAGCTAAAAATAGATTCTGGGAAAAACCCTTTTTCAAAAATAATGCAAACGACTGTCAAACCTGGATTTCTTGTAATATCAAGTACAAGTTTTCACTAGATTTTTCAATACTTGTTGCTCTTAAAGCAATTACAAAGTAACTAGAAAGCTGAAAATACATTCATATAAGATTTATTAGTTACCAAGCTTTGCAACAGTCTTTATTAGAGTGAGTTTGGCTGTTAGAGTGAAAAAAGTCACAATTAGCAATTTTGTCAAATTGAAAGGCATATAACTGATGATTTAATATTCCTATCTAGCTAAGAATCACACTAAAGCAAGATCCTAACTTCACCTACATCTTGCTTAAGTTTTGACCTGATTATTCAATATTTGTGGGTATAAAGAGTGTAAAATCAAAGTCGAAAAAAACAATATTTCAAATTCAAGGGCAGATAAATCATGATTTAAGATTCATATGAAGCTGAAAATTACACCAACACAAGATCTTATGGCCAGTAAGATAATGTGAAAGTTTTATGTTGATTGGTGGATATTTATGGTTGTTTGAGTAAAAATAAGGTAAAAAATGGTAGTTTTGCCAATTTCAAGGGCACATAACTCAAGACATAATATTCAGATCAAGCTGAAAATTGCACTCAGGCAAGATCTTATCAGCACCAACATTCTGACCAAGTTTTGTTTTGATTGATCAATATTTGTAGTGGCTAGAGTGAAAACAAGTGAAAACAGCCGTTTTTTAATTCAAGGGCAGATAACTCCAGACTTTATGGTTCAATCAGAATTAATTGAAGGAATCTGATAGAGGACCACCTAAGGATCATTCCTGTGAAGTTTGATTGAAATCCATCATGTAGTTTCTGAGGAGAAGATTTTTAAAGAAAAAGTTGACGACCGGACGCACGCACGCACGCACGACGGACACAACGCCATGACAATAGCCCGCTGGCCTGAAGGCCAGTGGAGCTAAAAAGTATCTGAATTTTGGACATAAACAAATTAAATGTGTTTAGATTTTGGTTTTTATTATCAAAAACATGTTTACCCATCGTCTGATGTGAAATGATATGACCTTTGTGCGCATATGAGAGATATTTTGTTAAATTACTGCGTGCTTATTTAAAAATAAAGCCTCTTTATTTCCTAGTTTGAAATTTATGCCTCTGAAAGAAATGTTGACAGTGCCAGAAATAAGTTCGCGCACTCTCTAAAACCGATATCAAAATTATTCTTATATGTGTAGGAACACGATAAAATCCATATATGTACATTTTATCCGTCAAAAATTGAAAATATATAAAGGTAATTCTTAGTACCCTCATGATTTCGAAAGCACTATTTCTTTTCCAAAAGACGTCAATGCCCCAAATGAAGGGTACCGTAGCCCATATCTAATTATATGCTTATAACTAAAACCCAAACGTTGTATTAGACTTTCAGAAGTTGGCAAATGATAACATATCAGTTGTGATTTCGTATGACTTTCACCATTTTAACCCTTTACCTAGTAACCAATTGAACATCGCTATTTGTAAATAGTAATGCAAATTCTAAAGACGAAATTGTACTTAATCTTTTTATAGTTTATAACAGCTTCCTTATACCACTTCTTCTGGATTGCATATTGAATCTAAGGACTTAAATGGAAAAAGAATCTAAATGAAAGGATCAAATCACGGATCAAACCACGTTACAATTAACTGACGAGTTTGCACATTTAAATAAGGATCGCCAGCGAAGAAGTGATGAAAATCGAGTGCGAAGGTCTGAACAATGATGATCTGATCCACGCGTCGTTCTCAAACGATAGGCGTTTGATAACCACATCATAGATTTCATTAGAATACATGTATGTGTCTTCTACTGAAGGGTTTCTCGTTATATTGAGCAAGCCAGTAGCAAGGGAAGAAACGAGTATTATACATACTACAATTAGTTTCCTAAATAGGCAGTTTCATTAAATTCAAAGGTTCTAATCACTTACAAACTGATGATATCAATCAAAATCATATAAAATTACACGAAAAATGTCTCTGAAAAATTGCTGTTAAACGGAGAATCATACCAGAAAAAGATATTCGGGATGTATTCGGGGAATTTCATTTACAAAGGGAAGTAATATTTAGCAATACTGTTGCTATATTTAGCAATACTGTTGCTAAAAATGGATACGGAAATTGTCGACATTTGTCGAAAATGTACGACAATAGTAAATATCCATTAGAATTATTCTACCTTAAGAAAATTTTAAGTCTTTTGGTCTTTTTTGGTAGAGAACATTGTGGGAAATGAAGAAATTGCTTGTCACAAGCAATTTCTTCATTTTCCACAAGGTTTTCCAAAGCATTTATCTTTTGGGAAGTCAAAAAGAGTTAATGTGTGGTAATGGGTTATATACTCGTAGAATTAATGATAGACTCTGACAAAAACTGATATTATTCGCTCTTCCCAAATAATGAAGGAAATTAGCATCATATTTGTTCGATATTTTCCTCAGTACTGAGTTCATCTACATAATTGGTCTTGCTCTGTATCTCATGGATTATGATTACATTAATTTGGCACACATTTAGCTCGAGAAACAAAATAAAGAGTCTATTATGAATTATCATCTGGATGACAATTTATTGATTTCCGCGGAAAAGATGTGGCAACACATTCCGTTATGGTGACAAAATAATCTGTTATATACTCCCAGAATTAATGATGAACTAAGATAATAACTGATATTATTCCTTCTTTCCAAATAATGTCTGAAATTAGCATCATATTGGCCTTATTTTGGAGCTAGTAGTGGCAACATATTTTCTAATCTTTACAGTCTCAGGTACAGAAAAGAGGGCAGTGTTCTCGTCAGCCCAATAAGCTGTATCAGGACTATCAGCCCCGCTACAGCTTCATGGAAATCAGTATCAGGCCCCACTACCGCTTCAAAAGCACCCCAAGCTTCAAAATTGTCACAAAATAGAGGAATTTGAGGTATTTAATGTCAAATACTGATGAATTAAGGCATTTTGTATAATAAATCTGCATAAAAACATAATATGGGAAAAAAAATAATTGCTTTAACTGAGCAATTTCTTCTTTTCCCATGTTGTTTTTTTTACAATTTTTTTGCATGAACACAATGCTTTTCAAGGTTTATCAATACTCATAATTTGCCACAACGGCTTCAAATTATTCAGCGGAGAACCCTGGCATCATATTGGCCTTATTTTGGGCTAATAGTGGCAGCATATTTCTAGTCTTTACAGTCTCAGGTACAGAAAAGAGGGGCTATTGGCTTTTCAAAATGCTAAATATATCTTGAATAGGGAACTTTATCAACTTAATTACCAAGATGTAATTTCCCACAAACAATAGCATTTCTTCTCGTAACTACGGCTTAATTCAAGCCGTAGTTACGAGATTTTATGACAACACCAATGGTTTATCAAAACATAATAGTAAACCCAGTCTCTTTTTAGCACAAAATTCATTGCTATTAAGTCAACAGCTATTGATGTTGTGGGTAGTTAATTGGAATTGTCTTTTTGAGACAATTCAAATGAGTACAAAAAACATAGGTTGATGGATTGGGGTTTAACACTTCTTTCCACTGCAATTGTCATATCGTGGACGCTGGAGCACCTTATCATGGATTCCTGTTGTTTCTCATACCAGCACAACATCCCTACTGAGCCTACAGCTGCTCAACCATATAGGTTATATATCGTCGGTGTAAATGCAAAACCTTGTATGTCGATTTTTCAATTTTCAAAGTCAAATCTTGTGTGCCCAATTAAGGCAATTCTTGCAGGATTTGATGTATTTTTACTGATCAGTATACATGAAACATTACTTGTGAACAATATATGTCCAAATTTCAAGTAAATTCTTTCAGTTTGGGAAAAGTTATTTTCACTTTTTTTCGACCCCTTTCAAATTTTCCAAAAATGAGATACGAGGTTTTGCATTTACAACAACAATATCTAACAATTGGTGGGAGGAAATTTTGTCCTAATGAAATTGCTGCTTTTCATCGAAACCCTCATAACTGCAGCTTGTTTTAAGCTGCAGTAACTGTTACGAGGTTTTTGTTGAAAATCAGCTATATGCACAGTATGATTTTATTCTACACTACACTGCCTACAAGTTTAACCCTTTGCCAAACAAGACCTGGTTTTGACGTCCCTGATTGGAAAAGCTTGTGAAAACATTGAAACAAAAGAAGAAACTGCTGATAACCAGCAGTTTCTCCTTTTGTCTCAATATTTTCTATGTCATATTTTACACAAATTCTATCTTTAATAACATCCATTTTGTCATTTGTAGTTGTTTTTTAATCTAGGATCACCCTAAAATTTTGTTGTTTGGGAAAGGGTTAACCCTTTGCCAAACAATAAAATTTGGACCTGTCAAAATACAAATTCGTTTGCTGACGATAAAATGGGAGTTTAAAGTCAGATTGAGAATTCTATTGATGGTCTGTTTTGGCAACGTTTAAATATATTGGAAAAGGGAAAAGAAAATATTCTTTTTCACCAGTAACGCCATACATGATAAAGGCTTTAGAGAACACTATAGAAAATGCAGAAATTGCTTGTGACGAGCTATTTCTTTACTTCCCAAATTATTTCCTACCCAAACAATTTTAAATTTATTTCGCTTGAAATTGCATAGATCTGCAATATCTTTTGACTTTGGACTAGTCAGAATTTTTCTATTTCTAGTAATTTGTTAAATAGACTTACCTAAAATGCATGTGATGCGTCATTTTGAAGACTTGCTCAAAAGTTCAAAGCAGTTGTTCACACTATCTTCCACTTTACTTTATCATCACATATTATCCATTTCCATCATCCTATTGCCATCAGAATCTGAAATTTAAGACCAAAATCTGTAAGTAAATCAGACCAAATCCCCTACAGCTTCAAAAGTACCCAACAGCTTAAAGGGACATTTCATTCCAATTTCAATTTTTTAAAGTATGTCTTGATGCCAAGATTGGTTATTCTAATGGGTATAAATACTATTAGTTTTTTGAAGTTGTTGCCAATAAGCGAGAAACACGCATTTAAAGTTGAGACATAATTGATAAATTGCATATAAATCCGCACTGTTGTCCACAACAATTTGTTCAATTTTAACACAAAAATATAAATTTCTCGTAAACGGTGCAACATTTTGACTTGAAAATTTCAGAATTTTCATAAGGAAATAGAGCAATGTCGGGTACTTTCGGACGTCGTGTCAACTCGGACATGTGTCCTTAACGCTACATGCGCGCGAATTTTTATGTCCTCTGTGGATGCTTTAAAGGGCCACGGTAACGGATGGTCTAATTGCAAAAAATGAAATTTTTTGAAAAAATATGCAAAACTTTTGTGTTGACCACCTCGGGATGGTTAATAATATGCGATTCAGACAGAGAATGAGCCGAAATTACAAGACAGATAGCTGAATTTAGGGAGAATCCAAGCCTAAATTCAACCCCATCACTGATGGGGTTAGAATTATTTTCAAATTGTTGCGCATGCGCATACAGCGCGGACCATGATTCAAACGAGATTCATACTTAAATTTCAATATGACGTCATCATGTATGTTGTGACGTCATTTAAGAAAGTCGCATGTCCTACTGTTTTGACCTACTTTCGACATCGCTTCATGAATTTGGTATCAAATTGCGAAAAAATGAGCCATTGCTTCAATAGTTTCTCGTAATCATTTAATCAGGTCATATAAAGCTTAAAAAGTGTACTTTTCGTTTGTATTTGACAATTTTTGGGTCCAAATCTGGGAAATAGTAGCTTTAATAGTTCCAGCGCAGCTATTCTTTTGAAATTCTACTTCGCCACCAATACTCAACGTTTAGTGGGTTTTCCCCCGAATCAAAATTTCCGTAGAGGTTCGTAAGCAATAATCTATATATAGATACCCTGCAGACGCAAGATTATGACGATGTATTATTGCGATTAAATCTTTTTTAGTCTGGTTTAATAAGAAGATTAAAAGGTTTTCAGGGTTTTCCATGACGCACAATTTGTGCGTCATTGTCGCAATTTTAAAACAAATGACCCCTTAGAAATTTACCTGAGGGTCATTCATGACGCAAGTTTTAAATCCAGGGCCCGTATTCACCAACGTTTCTAAATTGATTTTCTAAAGTAAAACTACATACCAACCAATCGGAGTGAGCGATAAATTTGTCTGTGTTTGTCTCGGCTACTCCGATTGGTTGGTATGTAGTTTTACTTTAGAAAATCAATTTAGAAACGTTGGCGAATACGGGCCCTGATCTTCATATAATACATGAGTCTGAAGGTGTTTATAAAATTTGACCCATAAAATTTGAGAAATGACCCCCAACTTTGAAGGCAAGGGGGTCACAATGACCCCCAAATTCTTATTCCTAGGGAAAACCCTGGTTTTCGAGAGGTTTTTACCTGTCGATGGTAGAAATATTAGTTATTTTTGGAAATAAAATGGTGTCCGATCTGACCCGAAGGAAAATTGATCCGTCAGGTCTTACCGGACAAATAATAAATTTATATATTATTAAAATCACAGGTTGATCAATCAGATCAGTGGTCGAGCGGAAACGTTGAAGTCTCAGAACTCGGGGATCAGATGTTCGATTCCAGCCATAGGCGTATATTTTTTTTATTTTTTTTTATGAAATACTCGATGCAAATAAATATCTTAAATCGTT